>JAZGTK010023104.1:0-10057 GCA_036877625.1 Ambastaia sidthimunki | reverse complement strand
TGTGTGTGTGTGTGTGTGTGTGAGAGAGAGAGAGAGAGAGAGAGAGAGAGCATAAATAATACATAGTCAAATGAATAATATAAGTCTAAACAGCTCTGCATCCCCTTCTCATGACCATCTCATGAATGTTGAAACAGAATGTCATTGGTCAACTAACAAGAAGCTCCGCCCCAAACCCAGGTCATTGGATTGTACCAGAAGTGATACATTGATATTATCTTGTTTTGATGAACTGATGTCATGAACTTGTGAGCTTTGTGAGGGCTGCAAATTTTGACTAAATCCCACCAGGACACGAGAGATGAAGATGAGGAGCTTGATGTTTCTGTAAACAATGTCTCTGATGGAAATGTGTTTGTGTTGCAGAGGACAGGAAGTTGTTTGTGGGGATGCTGAATAAACAGCAAACGGAGGAAGATGTTTATCGCCTGTTTGAGCCGTATGGAGTCATTGAGGAGTGTACCGTGTTAAGAGGTCCTGATGGAAACAGTAAAGGTGAGGATCGCTTTCTGCTTTCATTTTTCATGTTTACAAAAACCTGCTGTCAAAAGCACACAAAAAAAACGCAAATACGCAGTTTCGTGCGCACATTTGCGAATGACAGACGTCCTCGTGTCCTTTTATCGGATTAAAGTCCAAAATGCCTTTCGGTTTCTAAGCTGTTTAAGAACTGTGACCTTCTACCGAACGTCAAAGACAAAAACAAACACACAGGCAACAGAAAAGCTGTGTTCAACCTTGAACACAGTGGCAGAAATGCTTTCATTTACACATTCAATTTCACCACGTCAGTCTATTCAGACACACGCTTCAACCTGACGCTGTGTTGACACACTTGGTGATGGAGTTTCTCCTCTCTGACATGGCAGGATTTGTTCTGCTGGGCGCTGGGTAAAGCCATTCGCAGCGGGATGCCAATATCACCTGACAAATCCTGTCTTAGCTCCGACACACTCCTGTGGGAATTGTTTACGCAGGCTCTGATAACTGTGTCCATTAACACACACACATACACACTCTCAAAGTACAAGTGTAAAGGTATGTCAGAGAGGTCAAACATGACAGAAGACATTTTGAACATGAAATCGTGAAGATTCACATTACTCACATTACTCTCTGCCCGATAATCACATGACCCTTCGCCCAAACAGTGTAACCCTACAGCCAATCACAAGACCCCTCTGCTGACTACATGAACCAAGCCTATAACATGACCCTCCACAATTCAAATGACATAATGGGGACTCCATCCAATTACATGACCTTCTGCCCAGTCACATGACCCTTTGCCCAAACATATAACCCTTCACCCAATCACATGACCCTCCCCAATCACACGACTCCCAACATACAACAGAAGTTTATGGGATGTTTCCTTAAACGTGTAGGTGTGTGAGTAGAGTGTGTGTTTTCTCTTTCACCTCCAGTGTTAACCACCAACTCTCCACACAAGCTAAGCTCTAGTGTTCCTCATTTTTGTGTGCGTATGGTGTGTTTGTGTGTGTTTTGCAGGTTGTGCCTTTGTAAAGTTTTCAACACACACCGAGGCTCAGTCAGCGATCAGCGGCCTGCACGGCAGCCAGACCATGCCTGTGAGTACAAAACACACACTTACCAGACTTACACACACTATACACATATGCCCCATAAATGTATACTGTACACCCATGTACCATATATACATACTGTACACACATTCACACTAAATAGTTCCCAGAGTTGGCATGTTACTTTGAAACTGCAGTTTTCTAAACTAGTCACAACTAACCAATTGGTGCTCATTTCACTGAAGAGTTTAAAGGATATTAACAAGCTTAAAAACCGTCTTTACTTGTGTAGTTCTGTTTGACGACACCTCACATTTAAAGTTATTTTAGATTATATACAGTACATTTTTATTTTTCTGACACAACACATTTTTTTAGGTTGACGATCAATAACAGTATTTAACTAAATATTTTGCTATAAAACTGACATAAAAAAATGTGACAGATTTACATATTACCTTGAATACATTTGACTCTGTTTAGGGTAGAAAACGTGGCCAAAGATTTTCCATGCAAACCAAAAAAAAACATCACAGTATACTGCAAAAATAAAACGAGTCGCATGAAAAGTGTGTTATTCTGAACACCTCCCGACTTATCAACACTTTCCCCTACATGTTTCTCACCTCTCTCTCTCTCTCTCTCTCTCTCTCTCTTTCTGAGGCTCAGATGAATAATTCCTCTGCCACACATTGAAAGGACAGATAAAGAGGTGCATTTCTCCATCCCCTGAGAGCAGGACTGTAGAGAGAGAGAGAGAGAGAGAGAGAGAGCGGTGCATATGATCAAACAGAGGAAAAAACATTATGACAACGTCTAACTGTCACAGAGAGAGAGAGAGAGAGAGAGAGAGAGAGAGCAGCTCTTTGGATGATGACTGTAAATGTGTATTTAGAGATCAGCCCAACCTTGAGTGTAATTATCCTCAAATGAAACGTTCAAGGCCATATCTAACACACACACACACACACACACACACACACTGTGCCTTTGCTCTCACATACCACTAATTAAGAGCATTTACGTAGTAGACGACAAAATGGATGAGTGAGAACAAATGAGAGATAGAAAGAGAGAGAGAGGGCTCTGTTCCAAACTCTAGTGAGCTTGCTACATAGACAGCATTTTAAGACATCATAAAAGGCTCCTGACCCGAAGGCTGTTCCAAAAATGTGCAGTTTATAGACATTGCATTAACCTTATTGCTTGCTTCTAAGAACATTATTCAAACATTTAATTCTATAACCTTTTTAAAACATTCCCCTAACTACTACTAATATCATTACTGCAGGAACATTTTGATAACTTGAAGAGGTCTTTGAGAGAACCTTTAGAGAATGTTAGCCAATGTTCTGAGAACATTTCCTGTTAGCTGGGAAGGCAGCTCACCAGCTTTTGGAACAGAGCCAGAGAGAGAGTTTTGCTGTACTGAGTTTCAGGGACATTATAATAGTTCCTGATTATATATTCAGAGCCCTACATTGGGTTAGTGAAGGCGGAATGGATTGGCCCCATTACCAGCACTGCCTGAAATAGTTTGTTTGGATCATACAGAGCGACACTTTCTACCATTCAGAATGAACGTATCAAAATATGTCATCATCCTTTTACAGTAGATCTCAGTGATGTTGTATGAATGACTAACTGTATTCGCTGCCTGATTAGAAACTTAAAATATCACAGAAATATCACGTCACTGTGTTTTAGACAGAAACTCATTGTGGTGGACCAGCCAGCAGAACAGGCTGTTTCCATGCCTGTGGTCTGACACATATTGATGGACTCCATTATTCCCCACAACCCTGTACAGGATATAAGCTTTAGAAAATGGCTGGATGGGGACAAAACAGTTTTAAGGAAGTGAACAGGGTTGGTTGTGATGTCACTGCATGATTAGCCAATGAATGTTAAAAAAGCATCATCTCAATAGCACATTTTTAAAATTTCAGGTTGTGGTTATATGTGGAGGAATTGTTGAATTATTAACTCATTTAAGAGCTTGTTGACCAGATTAAACATCTTTCTGTTCTGTTGTTATATCTTGCTAAAATAACATTCTGTGTTAAGTTATACAAGACGTTACAACAAACAGATTATAGTAGAATATTCAATATAATAATAGATTATTAAAAATAATGATTTATTATTATAAATGTTATTCTAAATTATCTGCATTAAGGAAATGTTTAGGTGTTTTGATCAGATGTTATAAACCTCTAGGAGTCCAGGTCTCTCTCTCTCTCTCTCTCTCTCTCTCTCTCTCTCTGAGGTAAAGGGAATATTCTGGCCTTTAGGGCTGATCGATTTCAGGCTGGTTTAGGGGGTCAGGGAGGCCCAGCACAGAAAAGGTCAAATGCTTCAGTAAATCATCAAGAGTCTTCTAATGAATCTGTGTGTGTGTGTGTGTGTGCGTGCGTGCGTGTGTGTGTGTGCATTTTTCACTGCACTTTTTTATTTGCACCAAGAGAGCAAGTGTAACAAATAAATAAAGAGTGAGATTGAGGGGACACAAACAGAAATATCATTTGACAAAATTGGTGACTTGGTTAAACATACACTTGTTTCCAAGATCTAATTTTGTTTGTTTTAAAGTTACTGTACCAAAAAGTATCAGAGAGAAGATGGGAAATGTTAAAATAATGTATTTCTGAGTCTGTTTCTGTCTGTGTTGCAGGGAGCTTCGTCCAGTTTGGTGGTGAAGTTTGCAGATACTGATAAAGAAAGAACCATACGCCGCATGCAACAGATGGTTGGCCAGTTTGGCATCTTCAACCCAACCGTGGCTCTGCCTTTCAGCACCTACAGCAGTACCTACAGTACCTACACACACGCGGTGAGCACACACACACACACACATACAGTACAGTACATGCATCAAGAGAACTTAAGGCAGCTGACACTTTTGGACTTGAGAAGTCCAGTAAACCAGCACTCTACAGAACATTTCTGTCCTTGTCTAAAGCCCTTTTACTCCTATAACGCTGTTGAATGATGCATTAACATAATTTCAATTCCCAGTCCATGAATACTTGCTGAGTTCCTCCACAATTTGAACTCTCTGTCCCTTTGGATCCATCGGAATATAAGTAACAGAAATCAAATTTATCCCGAGCACAGTTTTAAGTGAAGCGTTTTATGGTTTATTTGCATTTTGAATATGGCTGGCTTTGATTACCAAGAACTTTTCATTCATAACCTGATGATTTGACCTCATATGTTTAGCATAGAACTGGACGAAATATATAGAATATTCACCATATATTTACAGTAATTTTGCTAGTGGTTTATTAAAAAATATGACTTTAAGGTAGGGTAGCCAATTTCAGAGAGGCTAGCAATATCAAGCTAGCTTTAAAAGCATAAGATCCCGCCTTCTCCTCAAAGTGCTTTCCAAAGCCACGCCTCCTCCATTACGCATGAACTCACACATAATTGGACAGGCAAGTAAGACACCCTATCATTGCATTCGGACCAAACGCAATGATCGGATGAGCATTTTATGGTCCTGCGCTTTCCATAGAAGATGTTGATATATAATAATATATATTTAAAGCACTTTACTTAGTGAAGAGATTCTCAAACAGCATAACAAAAAATATCTTTTGGAAAAAATCACCCACTGCCATTAACTATTGATGGAATGTTGATGGAAGTCTTTTTGTAGCGTTTTTATACAATAAAATGTCTTGCATAAATGTTGCTGTATATCAGTATATATTATTATGGTGGTTTTTGTAAACAATAAGGATAAAATTATAATATTGTTGCTACTGAAAACATTTTTTGTATTTTGGAACAAGATAATAGCAATAGAGATTTATTTCAGCTGGATCTTGCTGGCCTAGTTGAGCAAACTCAGCGTGGTTAAAATGCGTTTTTGTGCAGTTCTGTCTCATCATGAATAATATATTCAAAGCGTGTGGATTTCTGTGCATATTCATAAACGTCCTATTTACAGAGATAACGGCATTAGATCCAGATTAGATACAGGGAAGAAACGGCATTTGCCTACGTGGACTGTTAGTATTTAAATACTTTCAGAGTCTCATGGAAGTTTAGGAATCGATATTACGTGGTAAGATGTGCATGGACTCTATATATAGAACATTCCCTGCAGGCCTTCAGTTTTAATTACACTCTGCTGAATGTGTGTGTGTGACATTTCAAACTAAAGCTTTCATTTTATAATCCATATGATCCCGCGGCAGAACCGTGTGCTAACACTCAGCGTGTCATCCGCGTGCTGTTTATTATCCTGTTTGTGTGTTTTTCCATGTGAACATACTGGGTTATCTGTGTGTGATTCCTTTTGTCATATCTAAACCTGGAACCAACAGAAGGAAAACCCCAGGTTTCCCATCATCCACCTGTTCTGTGTTTTTGTGCACAGTAAATACAGCCACACATGTATGAACAAACACACACACACACACACATACACAGTATCATGCACACAACCTTCATCACACAAACACATAAGTTCTGAAACACACTATATGCAGGTTTGTAATCGTAACCGCTTCTTATGCAAGAACTATCTCATGCATCGCTGCATGAAAAAATGCATCGCTGTACGACAAAATTCGTCTCAGTGATGCTACAGTTACCCAGCTAACAGTTTTAAGTTGTAAGAACATTTCCCCAATGTTTCCCCAAAAATTTTATTTTAAAAGTTCCAGAAATGTTTAAAATGCCCAGTTTTTTTAATTCTGTAACATTTTAAAAACATTCCTTAAGAGTAACGTTTTTGATATATATATATTATATAAGCATTAAAAAGTTCTACTGATACTGCAAGAACGTTTTTGAGGTTTAGAGAACGTTGTCCAACATTCTAAGAAAGTTAGTGGTGAACAGTGAGCAGCCATTCACTGCAACACTCGGCGAGTAACTGGTGGTGAGGTTTCTTGCTCGAGAACCTCACTGAGATTCAAACCAGCAACCTTCTGGTTACAAGTCCGACTCTCTAAGCATTTGGCCACAACGTCGCCACAGTGGGCCTAAGCTCTATTCTGCAGACCACACACTAACAGTCAGAGCCACACACAGTTACAAACACAACTCTCTCTGCAGGCTGAGACTCTGAAATGGTTGGCAGACCCATTTTGCACTGAACTGATTTAAATTGCATGTGGATTATTTAAATGGGAATGAGTAGTACTTCAAACATTGCCCTACATTGTGAAATCCTGCCCTAAGGGAGCAAAATGAATATCCTCACACACACACACATTTGCACATAATGTCCACACACACACACACACACACACACACACTAAATGAAATAGAGTATGGCCTGGTACCCTGACACTGCGGCTGAGATATCCCTGCACAGGGTGCTGGGATTATACGTCCTGCCAACAGCATTTGTATAATAGCATGAGAGTTTTTCAGGGTGATTTTCACACAGAATTTGGGTTCTTTGGCTGGAGTTTGAGTTTCAGAAGACTTCTGTAAAACTCTGACTCAGCTGATGGTCCTAAAGAAGATTTACAGAACACTGAGAGCGTAGAAGAACATGTGACAAAAATCATTAATATCCTCTAACAATAATGAAGTGTTTAACAGTTTGGTCTGCCTCCTTAAACTGAGTTCTCAGATAACAATTCTGGGTTGTAAAAACGTTTCCCTATGTTTCATATGATATAAACATATGATGTTAAAAATGTTCTACTTTTGACCATTGCTGCAAGAACATGTTTGATAACTTTGAGAGAACTTTAAGAGAACGTTAGCAAAAGTTCTGAGAACACTCTGTTAGCTGAGTTTGTGGCAGGGCTGTACCATATTATTCATATAAGACTGTGATGAGTACTTCCCACCAACAAAGTGCATAAGTGTAGTGAGTAATAGTAGTATGCAAATTGAGAAGCAGAAAGCCGGAGTGTTTTAGGGCTTATGGTAAAATGAGACCATTTGAGGCTGCACCAGACAGGATTATTTGACACTCTGACTGGGGATTTAACCAAAGGGGAGAGATCAAAGAAACAAGCAGGGCACTGTACCCTATATCCCACAATGCTTTGCTCCAGAACACTTTGGCAATGCGGCATCTTAAATGTCTTAAAGGCTTGGCACTTAAATTGAAGACAAATAACAGCAAGAGCATAAAGGGGGCTGAAACTTTCCAGTCCTCACCGCTCAAGACCAACAAACGACCGCTTTAGCACTGAAGGGCGTTTCAGAAACCGTTTCTAACCACTTGCTTTCAGTGTAACACAAAGAACAAGCCACAGACCCACTTCATTTCAAGCCCATTACGTCTTCACGTCAGATGTGCTGCGTCACCTCAGTGGAAGGGCTTTTGTGAGAGTATGAAAAGATGTTGTGAACAGCACAGAGACTCTGCGCAAAACTGAATATTCAGATTGTGAAAAGAGCGTCGTTAGGCTGTTAAAAACAGGCTGAAAACACTCAGAGTGGGTGTGTTGGGCTGGGGTGAGAGTGTTGTGTGCGGTTAGCGCTGCCTCCTGGTGGACACAGGAAACATCTAACTCCAAAAATGCTCAGCTGGAGATCCTCTGAAGATAATCAAAAGCAAATAATTCACAGGATGTAGAGCTGACCGAAGTGTTTGTCATGTTAATTGCAATTTATTTTGTGAGATTTTTTTTCCATGCGTGTCTAATTCTTCCGTCTTTGTTCAACTGAACAAACAGACAGAAGAAAGCAGTGATCAATTTAGGACTGCGTGATATGAACAAAATCTTTATTACGGTACATTTTGTTTTATTATCGCCGTGTCTCTCACGATATGGCTCTTTTTGAATATTAAACCTGGAAATGTTTTCCCGTAATGTAACACAGTATTTTATCAGTACATGTGTTACCTGAGGCTCAAACCCACAACTTTTGCACTGCTAACTTAAAAAATTAACAATTGTACAGACTGTAAATTCAGAACATTTAAAGCAGTTGTACATTTGTAAAACAACCCTCTAATTCAGTTCAATTCAATTATATTTCTATTGTGCTTTCACAATGTGTATTGTATCAAAGCATCTTTACAGAAATCTAAATATTTTAGTACAAAGGACAGAAAAAAGTTAATATTTTAAAGATAATATAATTGTTTTCACAAAATACTCCCCCATTGCGCTACTTAAAGGCGACTGAAACAGAAACAAAAACTGTTACACCAAATCCAATAATTACAATAGACAACAGACAAAGCTGCAAGGTTGCTAGGCAACCATGTTGGACACTGGATGCAAGCAGCATGTCAAGATGTAAAAAAAATAAAAATACTAATTGATACAAAGCTTTGTGTTTGCTGTTGAATTAATAGAAGTCATGAAGCAGCTATACTGTGAAAATCCACATTAACTCTTCCCACAACACGCAAACACACGCCTGCTGTCCTGCTTTTCTGCATGCGAGCGGCTCAAGGCCACGCAAACAGGGTTTTGCACTGAGCTGTGGCGACACTACACCAGTAATTGGCCCATGATGGAGTTGTGATTACCTCCAGCACCTGGAGACATCAGCAGACAAAAGCATTCAATAAAACCACAGATGCATACACAAATACACACACGCATGCGTCGCTCCCTGCAAACGAGTTCATCAGACTCTCTTTTCCTGCGTCTTTGTGTGTCGCGGGAGTTTCTTTGCGATGAGAATTTGGTCAGTGCAACCGACTGATTTCAATGCCAAATTAAAATCATTGGACCTTTTATAGGGTTTAAGAAAAAAGTGTGCACACCTTACAGGAAGAAGTGTATGACTGTACTGCGGTACAGTGACTGTTAGGACATTGTGACTTGCAGTGTACAGTGCTACCATGGTAACTGTGTCAGATTGTGATTTTTTTATATATAGCCTGTATTGAAGTTTACCATATGAATCTATTTACTTGATACTCAATAGTACATATACTACACAAAATATGGTGTTATCATGTTACCATGTTTTGAAAAACATATCAGTACCATGATAATATTCTCAAAATAACTTTGATTGTAGTGTGATAGTGATAACATTACATCTTAAACTCTAGCATGATGGTCTAAAGACAGCGCTCTCTTTAAGTATGCATGCTAATGGCTTATGTTATAGATTAGTGTGCGGTCTATAGTGCCGCATGTATAGATTTCTCACTCTGTCCCTGTCAAGATGTGGTCAGTGTGTGTGTGAGTGTGTGTGTGAGTGTGTGTGAGTGTGTGTGTGTGTGTGTGTGTGTGTGAGTGTGTGTGTGTGTGTGTGTGTGTGTGTGTACTGTATTTACAGGTAAATCTCTAGACGGGTAATTTGTACCAGTCCTACAAAGATACAAACTATAATCTTACTCAACTCACCTGTCCAATACTACAACAAGTTTGAAAGAACACAATAATACATATTATATAGATGCATAATAATATATATATCTTCTATAACCAAATAACACAGTTTTATGGTTCTTTAAAAATGTTCCGGTATTCAGGTACAATTACTGTCTCATGGTACCTCTGCAATATTTTTTTATGTTTGTATTTTAATATTACATGCTCTCTCTCTCTTCTCTCACT
>JAZGTK010023103.1:0-10057 GCA_036877625.1 Ambastaia sidthimunki | reverse complement strand
GTAGTGAAGGCCTTCCTCTGTTAGTGTGAGGTTGCTGTGCTGGGTGTTTCCTCCCAGGGTCTAACAGGAAGCTCATGTTTGAGTTCACTTGAGGACAGGGAAAGGCTTTTCTTTTCACTGTAGATGGTTCTGGAGTGGGGGGAAAAAGTCAGATCCCTATACTGCTGTATTGTCTATTTTGGCTGAATTAGCATTTTTTTCATTTATTTTTTGGGCTAAAGTTAGCAGGATCTAAGATCCCAAGTCAGAATTACTTAATCCAGTAAACACATAAAGCAATCCTCAGCATTCTGTGTGATTCTGTTTTCTTTCCATCTGTTTTCTTACATTTGAGGTTTAAGTGATCCGGGTATGGCTTTAGAAAATGCTGCGCTGTTCACAAAAGGCTGAATGAAGAGATAAGCTTAGGAGCAGTAGCAATAACTCATCAGTGAATTGAACTGACTGTGCTGCTTGCTGTAAGAACAAATTGTAACATTTCTTTTTAAGCAAATTTGAGAAAGTCTTCATAATTGTTATTTGTTGTTCACAGGCTCGAGGAGCCCTCGTTGAGACTTCAAGAGGTGTGGTGAGACTGAAGCTTTGCGAGACTATGCAGGTGAGAGACAACGATAAAACGTCATTGACCATCAGCACTCGTTTTACAGTGCAAATCTGTTTTAAGCCAGTTTCATAAAAACATTCAGGGCTGAAATTATTTTTACATTTAGGTGATTATTTTATTCAAAGCAATTTACAAATAGGAAGTGCTGCTGCATAGATAATTAATATTTAGGAGACTTTTTTAAAGTCACTGAATCTTGGTTTGCCAATTTGGTGCCCAGTGTAAAGCAAAGAGAAAAATGTAGGGCGGGACTTAATTTTATGTATCATGAATTGATTGGCTTATGAAAAGTAGGCATTTCATATCAGAGTAGAGACAAAACTAAATGCGAGCTTGAAAAATCAGTGTCTAAATAGGCATTTGGCTGTCGGTTAACATTAACAAATGTGGCGTACATGACATCATGGGAACAAGAAATGAGTTTCAGAGAAAGAATAATTAAATTTTGTACGTTTATTATAATGTACTAAGTGAGTCAGAAAAACATTTTTATTTGGAATAACATGCAGCGATATAGTTCACAATACATAAATTCATTTGTAATTGCTCTGGATGTTCAAGCATTGAAATTTCATATATACCTATAATAATTTGTTCATGTTTTCAGAGATATTTTATAATCAAATTGCGAATGCTTTGTGTTTACCTATTTCTTTTACAATAACAATTTATTTACGGTGTCTACACAGTGCGACAACACAATTAGATTACTCCCATTATAACCGACATACTGTCTACACTGGAAATGCCCAATGCAATGTGTCTACAGTCGATAGACCCCCATTTCTATTTTTGCTGCACTTACACACACCTCAGCTACTTTATTTTCTCTGTCTGTCTGAAATAAAATTATGTTATGCACAATTATATGTGTGAAAGGATTGCTGTGGTTTTTCTGTTAAGTAAATAACATTGTTGTTCTTATATTATCTTACAATTTTAATATGACCAATGTTACATCTGATTGATCAGTTAGTGAACCATTTGACGTGATTGACGTCTTTCACACTTTGCCACGGCATCTGACAATTCCTGTGTAGACACAGTTTTACAAATATAAAGATTTATTGTGTATAATTTATTTATAATTGATACAAGAATTATACATTCTTTTCTGTATACTTTAAGTGCATCTTGCACCCAGTCTACAGGCTTAATATCTGTGTAACCTATTTGAAATATGTGGAGGCTTTCTGTTTCTTTTCTTGGTATGTCATATTCGTGTTGATTATTCTGTAGTAAAGACTTTTGGTATTATATATATGTTTTTTCCAAACTAGAATGTCTGTATTACATAATCCCAAATGTTCTGATACACGATCACATAATCTGAACATCAGACAGCGATCAAATCTTTCATCAGACAGCGGGGTTGTTCAGAATCTAGGACATGTCTTTGAGAGCTTGTTTCTATGGTGGGCAGAGCAGAAAAATGACGAGAATCAACCTGTTAGTCTCTCATTGCATCATCCTGACTGAAATTAGAGGCAGATTTAGGAAGAAGGGTTCGCAATATCCCGATTGTCTGAGAATGATCGCTTCAGCATGGCTGTGCTCATAACCACGCTGATCAAACATAATTGGTACTTCCGTGGTAAAGTTGTTCACATGCAGACTCTGTGTACTTTTTCAGACTGTTTTTGGCTTCTTTGTGACTATCTTTATTCAAATCTGTTCATCGTCGTGCATGTTGACATGTTGGTTGTTAAAGGGCTATCCGTGTGCATGAAATCAACATGACAAAAAGCAAAATATTTTGTCTTTGCAATCCTTGGTTTTCAGAGTATCCCAGTACCTTGATAAAGTAGATTCATTTACATGTGTTCCCAAACTTTCTGAGCAAGCTAATAAGTTTAGGATATGTTTAGGATAACTTCATTGGGTATTGCATACATTGTGTGACATAGCAAAGGAAAGAAAGGGATGACAAATGTCTTTATCACTGTAGCATCTAACAGTCTCTTTCACACATTATATTAATTTCCGTGTCTCCTGCAGTCTGGATGTGCTCTCAGGTCATGTGTCGGTTTGCAGGTGTCATCCAGATGCATGTTCTGATGCTCCCTCTGTTAGTACTTAATGTCTTCTTTTACAGAAATGTTCTTTGTGTCTAGCGAAAGCCATCACGCTCACAAAGGCCTAATAAAAAAAGAAGCATGAGTTTTCTTGATTTATTTTTTTGGAATGTAGCCGTGTGATATGCGGGATACTGTAGCGAATCAGAATTCAGTATTATAAATACATGAAAAAAACAGTGTAGAGAATGTCTGTGAATAAATATGTTAAAATATAGTAAATATAATAAGTAATAACTTCATAGTATGAAATCAAAGTGAATAGTTGAGTCAAGGCTTAGTCCAGATTAGAATGAGTTATGTCACTACCAAATCATAGGTCAAATTTATAAATGTTTTGTTTATAAATGTGTTTATAAATTTATAAATATGTCATATCAGTAATTGTTGTCATATCATCCAGCACGAGCAAAACAATTTCCTAAAGATTTTTGGTTATTTTAGATCTCATTTCAGATAGACAAGTCTTCCATTAGACCAGCTCATAGTTTATTTAGCTGTAATATAAAGAATAGGAGGGGAAAATGTTATATGACACATTATATGACCTTGTTTATGCATCATCATGTGATAGACCTTAAAATTTTAGCATTGAAGTTCTTTATTTATAAAGAACCTTCTTTGCCACATTCAGCAAATTTTCTTAGTCTTTCTGTTGTTGCCCATTGATGGACTGTTATATGTGTTTTCTCTACAACACATTTAAGACAAAAAACTTTAAAATGGTTGTGTCAAGTACTATTTTAAACCACGTATGCCTTAGAGAAGCAAGGAACAAACATTTTGAAAAGTGCAGATAGTAGTCTATGTTGCGCTAGCTGATATGGCAGTTGCCCTTAGACTTATACTGACACCTAGTGGCATGGATGCAGTATAATGCAGTTTTTGGTGACAGTCTGTGAGTGGTTATATTTCTGTGAGTGAAAGACAATAATAGGCATTTCTCACTCATAAATAAACTGCTTTAATTATAGGCCACCGATATGACTGGATTTCCAGTGTATGTAATTTTTAAAACATTTTTGTAAAATAATTATACTGTTCTTTAGGACTAAAACTGTTTTAATGAGAAAAGATGTCAAAGACTATTTCTTTTCAAAGTTCTTCAGTTATTTTGTATTACTTTGGTTAATAGATTCTTAATACATATAAAAATGTATGTAGCATTTTCAATTTTATGTTAGCAAAACTAACATGCTAATTTTCGTAGAACAAAAAACAAACATAAAATAAACCTATCAATCCTGTTTTCTTATCATTAGTTTATTATTAGCCCTAATTTTAAAGGCCCAAGCTCCAAACTGTGGCTTTCAGCTCCAGACGAGAGCTGCTCCATGGGTAGGCCACTGTTGCATTGTTGACAGTGGCTCATTTGAATAGCCCTTTAGTATTTTGTGTGAGCAAGTCAGCGCCATTTGCATTTGTTCCAGTCACAAAGGTTTACAGGTCAATAGAGACCAAACTAACATGCAGAGGAACGCTCTCTTATTCTCTATTCTCTATTCTCTCCTGTTTCTCAACCTTCTTTTGCCCTTCCTTGGTTGTCATGATAAACTCTGCCCGTCTCCCTGGGAATGCATTTGTGCATGCATGTGTGCATATGCGTGTGTGCGTAGCAACACCTCAGACGTCTGCTGAGTGATTAATTCTAAGCTGGGAATAAGACTAAAGGGAGGCCCCTGGTAGCACTCGAGCAAACTCCAACAATAATTTGATTATCACACTCGAACATGCTTATTTAGCCCGTGAGTGGTTGTGCATGCGTGCGTCTGCAGGTCCGCATTCTAAACAAGAAGACGGTGCAGTGTACCTGATTAAATGGAGCCCATTCAGAATCATTGTGAGAAGTCTGAATGGCTGCGCTGCTTACACATAGCTTCTTAGACGCGCACACATAGACAGAATCACAAACACCAGGTCTTCATAATTAATCCCAGAGTGAGCTAACGGTCCAGTCCTCAGAGCTTTGACTCAGTACGCTCCATATGTCCACAGTGACACTCCAACATACATGCTCACATACAGCGTGGGGCAGTAAACCATGACCTCTAACCATGACCAGTTCCTCACGCATCTCTGAGGGTTATTCTTTACCAATTAAAAATCGCTGTTTATGTATGTTTACATACATAAATTATTATAATAAATACCAGCTTAGTCACCTTAGGTTTCATTTAAATGTTAAGTGCAATACCTTAAGGAACTCTTTTTCTGAGCCATTCAATTTAATGTAGTCAGATTGATTCTATCATATTAAATATTTTCTCTGTTTTAAATAAACCCAGATAAATTTGAAGCACATTGTTGTTACTTTTTTTACTTCTGTTACTTATTTTTTTACAGTGTGCCTTTTGAGCTAATCTAGTTTACAATTCCTTTGCTTTCTAATGCAACGTGGATTTACTTGGATATATATATATATATATATAGTAGGCTGCTGGATCAGGCAACCAACCCCAGATTGCTTGATTGGGCACAGCAGTGCTGCCCACTGCTACAGGTGTGTGTGTGTGTGTTTGTGTGTGTTCACGACCTGCAGTGTGTGTTCATTCCTCACCAGTGATGGGTTAAATGCAGGTCATATTTCGGGTTACTATACCCGACAAAATATGTCACTTTCAAACTGCATTTGTTACCTTAAGGAACTTTTTATACCTCATATAACCAAAAATAGCCACATTCATTAGTTCATAATAAATATTTTAACTGGAAGTAAACCAGTTAATTTAGTTGTTACAACTTGACCGCAGGAAGGCAGTAGTCAGTCTTTGCATCTCTTGCGGCCTGTTCTCCTTCCCTCTGAGCTGGACATGTAAAACGCAGGACAAAACGTAGGCTGCTGGATCAGCATGCATACTACATAAAGACTGCTTTTGTTATGGCCTGCACGCTCATGACTGCTGGTATCTATAGCCCCCCACCCCCAACCACACTAAAGTACACCAGGCCATGTAGAGAAACCCCCAGAGAGAAAACGGACAGTCCATTTCAATCTTGTATGCTGACAAGCATAAATGTTTATAGCAAAATAAATAAATGAACCTTAAAAGATGTTATTTCCTCCTCATTTACCCTCAGGGGTCAATAAAGTCGTATCCTATTCCATTCTGGATCAAACTTAAGTAAATCTGTCTTGTTGCTGATTTATTATTTAATTCTTAGCTGTAGTTCTACCTAAAGGAGGATCAGATGAAGTTCTTCAATTCTGTTACGCAGCACAAGTCAAAACGGATCTTTTACAACGTAATTAATCCAAGTAAAAACAGAATTTCTAAAGGCCTCTGCTGTCTGTAGATGGCAAGCAGTGCGGAAGGTACTAGAGTACTTATCTAGACCCAGGCCTTAGATCCACAGCAGACAGACGCCGCCTTGCAGCCACCAGGCTGATATTGCACCATGTTCACCTCAGCCTATTAAAGGTTGGGATTCCCATCGGGGGAACACTCACGCACAGACAATTAATGGAACAGAAAAATAAGAAGAAAAAACGATGACAAGATAATACGTTTGCGATAATGAGTCTCGGCTGACCTATAATCATCTTTTTAAAATGGATTTTAACCAGGATAATGTCCTTGAATGTCAGCAATGACAAGTGCCACATTCCGTGCAGTTCTTAGTAAAGAAATGGAATGTTATTATAGATTTGAGAGGAGACCTCTAGATCCTTTATTGTTGTAGTGAATACCTAGGCAGAGATTCACGTTCTCAAGAGGGATAATTGACCTCTAGGTCATTTTTTCATAGTCCTTCAGGAATAATAGAGAAATGTTTTTTTTTTTTTTACGATGGTGCAATAGAAAGGAATTTGTTTTCAATTTGCAGACTGAGACATTTTTTATAGCATAATAATTTCAGTTTAGTAAAGTTTGGTAAAATATATGTAACCAAGACCATCGACAGATGCTAGTCTGTCTTAGATTATTTGTACCCAAGAAAATCAACAGATGCTGCGAAAATTTAGCAGCTACATAAATCTAAATTTAGTTTGAAACAGAGCTTGGGTCGTGTTCAGGAAACTACGCTGAAATGTTTATTTCATGGTTTTCAAATCCCATAATTGGGAATTTCTTTATTTTGATATAGAGCCGAAATCAGCAGATTTGATATGTAAAGAATTTCACACTCCAGTGCATGTAGATATAAGATCACATTGTGTGCGCCCAAGGGACTACGCCCGACACATCTCTCGCTACGGGAGTTAAAGATGGCAGGGCAGAGGTTTGACTTGGGTGTAGAAGGCTCAGCTGGGGCAGATCCTGGAGGTCTCTTTCTTTTAGAGGTAAAGTGACGTGGCACAGGCAAAAGCAGGCTGCGCTGGCTTTTAGGAGCCAGAACTTTTTAAGTGCCAGAACTGTCCTTGTTCCTCTTTCTCTCTCTCTCTCTCTCTCTCACACACACACACACATACACCTTCAACACTCAGGGAAATAAAGACAAACCGGTTTGGTAAAATATAGCCTATTAGAAGTGAACCAGAATGGACAGTTATTGAATTAATTTGAAGTGATGAAAAAACATTCCATGCATTGGATGTTATTTAGGAGAAGGCAAACAGCATTGAGTGATATTTAGATACAGACGTAGCAGTTATTTTGTGCTGCATGCAGTATTGGAAGTTGAAGGCTTGCCTCACTTTAACTTTAGTGTTATTTTGTCTAAATAAGTAAAAGAAGTGACTGTTCTCTATCTTAAACAAATAGCCTGATCTTCAAAGTTTTGAATGCTTCAGAAGTAACAGATAATTTAACACTATTTGAAACTTACAAGCTTATTTCAGTGTAACCACAGACTGGAGTTTATTTGCGGTTAAATATTTGCTATAGTCATTTGTTAGAATAATAACTCATTTGGTTTGTGTTCTTGCACTTTCCCCCTGCTGCTTTAAAGAGTTCTGTTTGGTTGCACAAGCCGCTTGCGTCCCCTCACAAGCCATCCACCTGTTGATTTTCATTCGACGTATCACACTTGTACCGTGTTTTTATTATGAAACCATCCGGTGTTTGTCAAAGAGTGTTTGGAAGTTTCAGAGTTAATCAAATTGTGGGATAATGCCACAGAGTCCTGCTCCTCTCTCCAAACACAAAGTGCTCAGAAAGTTCTAGAGATTCCAGCATGCGGCAGCTAGCAGCCGTGCGAGTGAACTCTGATTAAGTGGACATGTAGAAAGATTTGTCCTTTATGTTTTTTTCATTGTCTTTTTTTTTCACCAGACTGAATATTTAAGGTGAGTCATAATTTATAAACGTTTTGGGTTTTTTAGCTGTCAGAAACAAGCATGCTAAATTATAATAAGTTTAAAACTTTATAACGTAATGTTTTGGCAACTAAATTTGTTTTCATGGGTAAAAGGAAGACTCTTACCATGTAGAATAAATATTTATTTTACTATAGTATGTTACTGCTGGCCGTTGTTCCTGAAAAAAGTCACATCATAGCATTTAAAAGCTGTAAAAAGTCTGTATAATACTGTTTTTTACATCAGTACACATAGTCAAAACATAGTAATTCTTGAACTTTGGCAAGATTTGAATTTTATTTACCACATAAATAAAATTTTTAATTTAAAAGTATAAAATCGTAACATTTTAAGAAATACACTGTATTGTAATGTGAGTATCTCTGTGTAATTCTTTCAGGCCAGATTTTAGTTCATTTTCATTTATTAGAATAAAGTTTATTTTAATAATACTATATAATTTAATGGCTAAAAAACTTTTAAAAATGTAGAAAATTAAATAACAAAGCTTGGCATGTTTTAATTAAAGCAAGCGTTTAAATAGATTAATTGATTATTACTTGTTACACCTGAATTTATCTGTTAGCCTGTTCATACAGTTTAGGATACTTACAACTGAAATTTAAATAAAAGCAATTTAAGTAAAATATACATGCAGACAGATGAGAGTGATTTCGATATTTTTATAAGCAAAAAGTGTCATTTACCCCAGTGTATTTAACCTAATTTTTCCTTCAAAGCCTAATTTGTTCTTGTTTAGATGTTTATTAGAAATATTTTACAAATTCAAAATTTAAAGCTGCTTCCAATTTATTAAGCTTTTTTTTAATGCTAATAGGAACAAGCTTCTGGCTTTGTTTAATCTCCACATACTGCCAAGGAAAAGAAAAAAAGGACAAATCAAGTTCAAGGGCTTTCATTAAACTATTTAAGCAAAGCCATAAATTTTACGATTTTTATTTCCTTTAGACAAAATAACAAAAAAATCAATGTTGTCATTCTTTTTATGTTTTGGACAGTGAAAAGTTTCCTGTTTTATATTGAACAAAAACTTTAAACAAAAACACAGGCATTTCCATTTTTCAGTTTGCACATTTGAATGTTATTTAGTCTTTGATATAGGGTTTGGATTTTGTCTCTTTGCTCTCCTGGACTGACTTATTTACTGTTTTTGTCAAATTTGCTCTTTATCTATAATAATTAATAGGGATAATGACCACACATCATTTAAAAGTATCTGTAATAAACTAGTAGGACAAAAGATTCTATATTAGTTAGCAAATTATTACAAACAGTTCTTCAGTTTGTTTATTTTTAAAAACTGTTGATTATAGAACGTAAATGAAATGAACGTTTAATTGCTGTAAATGTGTTACACTTTAAGTTTTTGTTTTCTGTTTCTTTTAATAGTGTTTTGAGAGTTTATTTCATATAAAATTCTTTAAACTTTCCCTTTGATTATATAATTTTTCTTTATCATGTCTTTCTTTGTATAAAAGGTATTACAAGCATAACTTTGTTTTTTTCTGACAGGTCAGATAGAAAATACACAACACATGTTCTGCATGACTTGCATTTTTTTATTTTTCTTGTTCAAATTGTAACCAATTAACTATCACCAGCATGATGTGTTTTGCTGTTTTTATTAATGTATCTTAAAAGACATTTTCCCTGTTGCCTTTTTTTCTGGGATCAGTGTCTTAGCTGCCCATCGATGTGATGGTCTGGCTCTCTGAACACTCGTTCAAGGTTACGCCCGCACTGTATCCAAGCCATAACAATTGTAACACGCCAGTTTTTTTCATTACAAAAACACAATTTCATACACTAAAACATGCTACTTTTATTTGTAACACCAATATCTGCACATTTAAATATGGCTCGGTCCCATCCTGTCTGCATGTACACAGACGGATTCTCATATCAGAGATGACCGCCATGTTGTCTAACTGTCCTCCATTTTGTGTTTTCAGACCTTTACTGTAGCACAGCTGCCCCACCCTTGCACAATCATGCGGCCATATCCCGACGGATCCCAAACGTTGACGTTAATCCTAACTGCTTTCTTCTGCAAATATCGAGCTCACAAACTTTTCCTCATGGATGGAAACATTATTTGTTACCTGTGAGATATTGTTG
>JAZGTK010023102.1:0-10058 GCA_036877625.1 Ambastaia sidthimunki | reverse complement strand
ATTGCACGTAAAATTTAAAAGCTGAAATTTTTGTTTTGCAATTGCAAATTGTCACAACATCATTCAAATTAGACCAATTAATTAAACGCTAATATTGTCCATCATTGCTAATAAAGACAATGAAAGCTGTTAAATGATAGATTTCAGCAATTATGGACTCAAATATCATGTTTATATTGATACAAATTAATATCAGACTTATATTTAAAAATATATTTTAAAATGTATTCAGTTATATTTTCATTTAAGTATGCATGTGTTTCTAATTGCATTAGACGTGCCTTGATGTGTGTGTGTGTGTGTGTGTATGTGTGTGTGTGTATCTCTCTTACAGCCACTAAACCATAAAACATTCCAGGAGATTCCAGGAAGTTCTGATGTATGTGTTGTGTGTGACGGTCTAGATGCCTCTGTGTTTATCCCTTTATAAAAACATCCTCTGTCTCTCTCTCTTTCTATCTCTTTTTCTACCTCTCTCTTTTGAAATCTTTTACACAGTTATATTTTAAAAAGACGTATTCAAACCCTGTTTTCCAGGCTATATATCTAACTAGATTTTTACATTTCTGAAAAAATGCTGGTGTGATCTGTATTGTTTTAAATTGTGCCGTGTGTTTTTTTAACGCACTGATTCGTGGTGAATGATGCTGGATAGTTATTTAAACAAGCATGAACCCAGCTAAAATTTTAGATTGTTAGAACTTGTTAGAGAATGTTAGCAAACATTCTGGGAACGTTTCTGTTAGCTGAGACGTCTCCTGAACAAGCTGTGTGCTTTCATTCATTCATGTTCACAGGACACGTAACAAGCAAAGTTTTAGAGAGTTTATACAAACCTTTACTCATGCAAACACCTCTAACAGTGTCATGTGAAGATTTAGGGGTCGTGACCTTTGAGGTCAGTCTTTAAACCTCGCTCACTCTCTCTCCCTCTAAATACTTTACCAAGACCGATCGCAACAATCTGCATTATGCATCAGGTCCCCAGACAAACGTAACCCACCCACCACATCTGTCTATAACTAAAGCGCTATCAAAAACACAGAACTTTAACCCTAATAACATCTATGAGTAGCCCAGCTGTCAGGTGCTGCAGAGAGAAATCCCTGACATCTGATTTACCTGATTTCCATAGACCCCCTTGCATCCCACGTGGGCATTTGAGTCTCAGTGGTCATAACCAGCTGCAGTTACTGCTGTCCCCCGAGGGAGGAATCCATTTCCCTCCCCCTACAGCCACACAGAGACCCTGTTGTGTCTCCATAAAATGCTGCTAGCTCCGTCTTCATGACTCCAAGATATAAACAGAGAGAAAGAGTGGAACTTAGATTTAAACAGGGTAATGCAATAATGCAAAATGATATTGGGTTAATTCTGCATCTTTTCAAAGGAATACTTGACCAAAAAATAATATTTTTGTCATTACTTGTCCTTGTTTCATTTCAGACCTGTATGTAGTTCTTTAAAGCTGCAGCCTGTATCTTTCGTCTCTGTTGTCTCTATTTGACACATAAAATTGCAGGTTACTTTACATACTTTTCTTTGCATGTTAAAATCAAATGAAGCTAAACTGACATGTTCTAGGAAATCAGACCCGACAGCTCAAGTTATAAATCATTATTATAAACTTTGTGAATCGGTGGGTAAGGAGACTGTTTTAAACACTGACCTATTATGTACTTGTTCACTAACTGAACAAAGTTTGCAGCTTTAAGGAAAACACTAAATAAATGTATTCACAATAATTCACATAAATATTGGATGACTTCATAAGATTGAACTATAGGGCACAGGTTGTGGGTTTATGGTGTTTTGTGTCTTGTTTAGAGCTTGACACTAAAAACTGTCGTATAGAAAAGATCTGTCTTGAGATTATTCAATGACAATTTTCCAGTGACATGAGAGTAAATAAAATGAGTAAATACAGAAGTTTTATTTTTGGGTGAACTGTTGCTTTAAGTTGAAAATATGGTAATGTAAACACATGCCCAATCAACAGAATGTGTGCACAGAGTGTGCGCAATGTTCAGTTGTGAGAATGTTTCCCTAACATTTCCATTAAGTAACAAAAACATTAGAAGTGTTTTTGTTGTGTAGAAGTGTAGAAGAATATTCTAGGAATGTTCAGGAATGTTTTGTTCAGGAATGATGTTGTATTAACGTTACTGTTTGTAATGTTTATTCTGTAACAATTTAAAAGTAACGATATATGATATATAGCATTAAAAAGCGTTCTACTAACTTTACTGCAAGAACG
The DNA here is from genome assembly GCA_036877625.1 of Ambastaia sidthimunki. NCBI lineage: Eukaryota > Metazoa > Chordata > Actinopteri > Cypriniformes > Botiidae > Ambastaia > Ambastaia sidthimunki. The sequence continues at coordinate 7,801 of JAZGTK010023102.1, read as the reverse complement.
TGTTTAAGAACTTGCCAACGTTCTGTGAATGTTGCCTGTTAGCTGGGACCTCACCACAGCTGAAGAAACTATCACCTTCCTCTCCGGCACGTGGCACATGTCAAACACGGCCCCCCCCCGTTCCCCACTGAACACCTCTGATTTTACAAGATGCACAGTGTGCACAAAGAAAGCTCACTATTAGCCAGGGACAAGCTATTTATAGTAACAGGGCTTGCTGAACTGTGGCTAGTGCTGCTGATTTCTGGGTAATCACTTACTGTAGGTGCACAGCTCTGTATGAATGAGCACTATTTACATACACACTAGCCCTCTTTCAGCAAGCTTTTAAAACACGCTTAAATTCTGCTGTGCTTCTCATTGGGCAGCTCATAGGTCATTGGTTGGGTAATTGGTTTTGAAACTTGTGCATATTTAAAGCTGCAATGTGTAACTTTTTGGGTTAACAATGAACAAAAATCAGTTATTGAGCAAGTACATGACAGATAAGCGTTTAAAACGGTCTCCTGCCCTGATTCACAATGATAAGTTTATAATAATTATTTATAATTTTAGCTGTCAGGTCTGATTTCTCTGGAAATGCCAGTTTGGCTTCATTGGCACAAGATTTTACAGAAACTCATGTTATGAAACATGACAAGAACAGAAAACTCTTGCATGACACATTTGTGTCACTTTCACTGTTGTTATAGTTGTACAAGTCGTTCTTTTTCAATAATTCACTTTTGTGACATGTTTGTGGCTGCCGGGTTTCACCTATAAAAGCATGTAACATGCGGCTGGTGAAGGTGAAGTTTGCTCACTCTGATATTCGCTGGTGACTGGTGCTGCTGGCTATTCGCTTTTGAGGCAGCCCAGTAAGGAGTCATTAATATCTCACATAAATAGCCACTAAATTATTTTCTTAAAAATTGTATTTTCCAAAACTCACATTACACTAATAACCAATAAAAGTGTAGCTACATTCTGACACTGGTAACATTGTAACAGATTTAAATGAACTGCCATTATAACAATTGATTTCAATTGATTTAACACCATCTTATAGCCACAGATAATCTTTCGTAACTGTAGAATGTTTTTGCTGAGCATGTCTGTGTTGAGCTATAAGTATATCTGCTGTAGATTTGTAGAGTCAGACAGAAACTTTATATCAGTTTACGATAAAGAGGCCCAAATGGAACAAGACAGAAAAATGTTCTCAACACCCTTTATTCCACAACAGCTGGACGTAACAGATGTGCTTTTAAAACCTATTAGATCTTTACAGCTAGATTTCACAATCTGAGCCGTGCAGGGACCAAAACTAAACATTCCCATTTGCATACAAAAAGAACTGAAGAATCCTACATAGTTCATTACTTATATTACTCATAAATGCATACTAGCATAAACTGGTTAAATGTAACTGACCCGGTTCAGAAGTGAGTTATGATCGTTTTGGTCTGTGGCCACATGCTTTATGAAAAGAATGGCAGTTATGAGCTCAGAATCCAGCCCTGGCTTACAGAGAGCTCGGGATACTCTGGGAATTGTCATTTATGCTCCACATCTGTGCACAGAAGTCCGTGGAGGCAGGAAGTTGCCAGATGACATGCTGGGTGGCAGATGATTGGGGTCGTATTTCAGCGTTGCTCAGATAAACATTCGCTGCTATATGTTAAAATCTGGCAAGCAATGTGACAAAAGACAACATCAGTTTACTGTGTTCTGTCTAATGTGCAGATCTTCTGCTGAAAGAGGGTAAAAGTCTTGTTTTATATCAGACATTTTTGTCTGACACAATGTGTGGGATGAGTTATGAGGCTTTGCATAAATCATATCCCTAAAGCCACTCTTTATGAAACCAAAAGCCAAAGCTTCTAGAATTGCAGGCTTAAAGTTCTGAGATCCCAGCTAACAGGGAACGTTCTCAGAACATTGGACAAACTTCTCTAAACGTTCTCTCAAAGTCCTCTCAAAGCAATCAAACAACGTTCCTGCAGTAACGTTAGTAGAACTTTTTTGGTGCATCCTCATTGCGTCAGACCACAATTTACAATGCAACACAGCTATGCAATTAGAAATGAATAACAGTATAAACAGATACAGACATCAATAGTGTATTGGGACTGAGCCTTTCTCGATTATGTTGCTCAAATGTGATATAGTACATATAAAAATTAATTTAATGTCTGAACTTTGGTGTATTTTGGGCATAATATATTTCATATTAAAAGACAAAGGTGCCTTTCAAATTAGATGCCAAATAAAAGATAGAATAAATCCCAATTTAAACTGTGAATATAATAGGCAAATATGTTCAGTGTAAGATTTAGGATAACGTTTAAACATTTGGCAGGTAGATGCATGAACAACTGTGACAATATATCTTCAATGCTGTAAGAATATTTCAGCGTTTAGCGTCGGTCATAAAGATTCATTCCTCAAGGCGGCGCTCGACAGAAACATGAATCTTCATTTGAACAGCACGTAACTGAACGGAAACCAACACAATAACAACACAATAACAACTGATCAACAGTCAATATTATAGTTAATTCACAATTTATTCTGTTTGTTATTCTATTGATCGATCATCACATGCGAGTGAGGTTCATTCATCTTAAGACATTAAACTAAATGGTCATAGTTGTGAACAGTTACACAGGCCTTTGAATAGTCAGGATTAATTATATCAAATCTTAAACTTTGTGCAAAGCCGCACGTGTGATTTGAATGAAAGGACATAAATCACAATCGCAAATGATTGGCCCATCCTTACCAGCGCTTAGAAAAGTATCACGTCTCGCGTGTTAATGCTTTTGTTTATTAGTAACAAAAACAACAACAACAACAATAATAACGTAATATTATAATTATTAATGATGTTTTACAGACCAATCTGAGCCATTAGCCACACTCATTCTGAAATCTGTCCCTCTTCTATTTCTAATTACAATAATATCTATTTGTGTAAAATCAGGAACAAAGGCAATGTTAATAATTTGGCGTTTAAACATTTTTAGATGTATATCTATATATATAGAGTTATATATAATATTATAGATCATATTACAATCGTAACACGTAATTTAATCAAACAAATAAAAATAAATGATCCAAGAACCGAAACGGTTAACAGTCCTGACGTAATGACGTCAGCGCACACGTCATACGCAGCGTTTGAATTCAAACTGCTCAGCGGTTGCGGGAAGCGACGGCGCACATCAGACAAGCGATAATCTTCAACAAACTCAAATTAAACTCAACATAAAGCAAAACTCAACATGTCGAGCACGCTGAAGGGAATCACGCTGAAGGGCAGCGCTGAACTTGTTGCTGAGTTTTTCTGTAAGCAACGCGTTTATTGTTTTATGAGTTGTTAGCGGCTATATGAGCGTGTTTGTTGTTTACTAGCGTGCAGCACGTGTCGTCTTATCGTTAGTTATGCGTGTGTTTGTTTGTTGTGTAATTTAACGATGTTTGTGTAGTTTTACAATAACGGCCTGTTTTTTAGTTCTCAAACGCCTCCTGTGTCGATGCACAAAACGCACGATTTTGTGACACTCGTTTTTTCACATCTAGTGTTTGTATTATAGCGCTGATGCCTCTGTACCAGTTACGCATTAAAGATGTTGTTTTGTTCTGCCTGTAGCGTTTGGGATTAACAGCATCTTGTATCAGAGGGGCATCTATCCAGCAGAGACCTTCAGCAGAGTCACACAGTACGGCATGAGCCTTCAGCAGACCACAGACACCAAGCTGAAGAACTATCTCACCAATGTCATCTCCCAGCTCAAAGGTCCATTACCAGCACAGTGTCTGAAGGTTACGATTGAAAGGAAATGTCTGGACCTGCGGGTGGTGTCTGATGTGGATGTTGTTTTTTTGCAGAATGGCTGATTGAATGCACGGTGCAGAAACTGGTGGTGGTCATCACGTGCCTGGAGACCAATGAGGTTCTGGAGAGATGGCAGTTTGATATCGAGTGTGACAAGACTGTAAAGGAGAGCAGGTACATGATCTGTATGAGATTTGAGGGCAAAAAATGAGGATTTAATCACGGCCCATCTGTATGCACAAATGTTAAAGGCAGGATATGCAAACTTTTCCAGAAAGATTAACTGATATGCTGGTTGAAAGGCTCTTTACATCTTGATAGCAATAACTAAGTGGTCTAAGTATGATTACATAAATATATATATTTTCTGTGGAAGGCACGGGACCATAAATGTTCATCCAATCATTGCATTCTGCCCCAATGCAACCTTAGGATGTCCTACTTGCCAGTCAAGATATGTATTTGCATCACATTCATGTGTATTGCAGGAGGCGTGGCTTTGAAGGGAGGGCGGGGTTTTGCGATTTCAAAGCTAGCTTGCTTTTGCTAGCCTCTCTGAAATTGCCAACCCAACCTTTAACCGTGTTTTGAATTGAGTGTTGTTTGTCCTTACACAGAAATATGGATGTTCAGAAATATGGAAATATGCATGTTTTTTTCCCCAGTGCCCCCAGAGAGAAGCCCCTAAAAGTCATCCAAGAGGAAATCAGATCCGTTATCAGACAGATCACAGCCACAATCACCTTCTTGCCTTTGTTAGAAACTGCCTGTGAGTAAATATCAGATTGTTTGGTCTGATTTCCAAACAGCCAACCGTTTGCTGCTTGGTACTGGATTATATTACATTATGTATTTGATAGGTTTCCCACAGCTTAAAAACAACATTTCTTTTCATAGTGACATTCATTGTAAACACATTTCCTGAATATACAACTTTGTTGCCCCTGACAACACAGGTGCCTTCGACCTTCTGGTCTATACCGATAAAGACCTGGAGGTGCCCGAGCAGTGGGAGGAGTCTGGCCCTCAACTCATTGACCAATCAGAAGAGGTCCGCTTGCGTTCCTTCACTACATCCATTCACAAAGTGAACAGTATGGTGGCGTATAAAACAACCTCGTAATCAACCGTGTGTGATTGCTGTATTTGTTCTGTTGTTACTGTTTCAGTTTTCTGTATATATCTTTATAAATCTCATTTCTTCTTTGTTGTCTTTTAATAGAATGTATTTCCGAATACAGAAAATAAATGTCTTGTTTCCAAGATTGTAGATTTTGTTTTTATTTTCTATTTTTAGTATGGAAGAAAATAAAATTTCACCTTTCACAGTAACGTTTTTACATCTCTAATCTTGTAAAAAAAAATTGTAAAATTATGGCATTACTTGAGGACATTTCATAGTTCTTAGGGGTCAGAAAGTCAGGCAATAAAGTCACAAGGACTTTATCTCAGTAAGGTTAACTCAAAGCAGTTTTTTTACACTGATTTCAAAATACAAACAACTGAGGTGGCCTCCCCACAACTCACTCACTCCAATGTGTGTGTACTAACTGAATGGGTTAAATTCAAAGGACAAATTCAGAGTATGGATCACCAAACTTGGTCTGCATGTCACATCTCTCACATGCCTAATCAAAAATGTACTTACAGAAAATACATGAAATGCCATCAAGCGATGTTTTGAAAATGGGTTGTGTAACACGTTTTAGAAACTGTTTAGTCTAACCTGGTTATTTGTCACATTAATTAGCTGTTTGTAATGTTCTGCTCTTTACCTGAGCTGGTGAGGAAACAGCCACAGATAATGAAGACCTGCGTTTCAATCCACTTGAAAATGTGTCCCGCATGTAAATGTGTCTCGTCTGATGCAGGGTGGCACTTTTTCCTTTGAACCTGCCGTTCTTTACACATCAAAGTCGCATTTCCATCATTCACACAAGAAACACCTGCTGAAACCATCAGTGTGAGAAGAGATTTCAATAAAGAGCAGTGATGCATTTATCTGAAGAAACATTGTTACAGAAGATGAGCAGACAAAACTGTGATGTTGTGACAGCTGCTCTCCACATCACTGCTGATAAACTCTGACAAATGTGATTGAGTCTTAATATAAACATAGTAATGAAAAACCTTTAATCGGGCAAAAAGACAAAGCAAAAGATTTGTACTGAAATATTTCATATTGAATTACAAAACCACGTACAATCGTACATTATGCCTCGTTACATTATGCAAACGTTTGGACCCCACAGTACATGAAATAATTTATCATCTTGTGACCTTTGAAGAAAGAGTTGACTTGAAGTGAACTATTTACAAGTGAAAAAGATTTTAAATGCTTTATCATACCCTCCTATAGACTGTATAACTAATCAAACATTGTAAAAGATGAACTGGTAAATTAAGACCACCAGATCCAGCAAAGAAAGTCAGGTAAGAGGATTTAAGTGTTTAAAACGTTTTTAAACATTCTAGCACAACATGTTTAAAAGTACAACAGTATTTCTACAGACACCTCGTTTCACTCCCACTTCAGAATAAATATGATCTGTTGTGTTAACATGTAATTATCAAAGACCTCCACACATTTATATCACAGAGGAAAAATAAGTTAACATCATAAGTTTTATGTCTTCAACCTTATTCAGTGTTTGCAAGTACACAAGTGAACAGCCTACAGCATAAGACAGACTCAGTATAAAGATTAAACTCAGTTTTGTGGAAGTAGTTAAACAGTGAAAAATATTTTCAGTCGACATGTTCCTCTCATATTCATCTTTCTTCAGCAGTGCAACATAGCAAAATAAAAGTTTTTTATATGTGCATTTACTGTAATAATTCAGTGAGTGTTCTGCACAAAATATTAACTACATGAACAGAAGTTCAGTGTCAATGCCCTCGACAGAAGATCATTTAAGAAACATTCAGGGTTCGACACAAGTTAAGCTCAGTGTGTAAATGTGTTCTTTAGTTTTTATAAACTGAGGGCTGAAGATAATGAACTTGAAGATTTTTGATTTAGTCAAAACAGCTTTTTCAGTTGAACGTGTAAAGATCCATCCGTGTGTTTTAAAAGCTCTTCAGTCCAGAAATGACTTTCACTTTCTTCATCTTTAACCAACACTTACACTTTCAACCTGCTTGTGTTTGTGTCACGTCTGAAGCGGGTGGAGCGGTTACAGGATCAGATTAGCAGGGGTAAAATTCTGGCAGCTGTAATTTAAACTCCTTCAGTTTCTGAGAAAGAAAGTTTGTGAAACATCCCGCGTGCCGACAGAAAATTACAGTCCTCCGTTGAGCAGAGTTCCTTCCGCTCCCTTTTCAGCAAGTATTTTCCAATTGTGCCTGTTCTTCCTGCATCCCTCCAGCAGGGGGGAGCAGAACTCTGAGAGGCCAGTAAGTGCCTGAACAGAGAGCAGAAGAGTTAGAGGCTGGCTGCCAATTTGTTCCAGAAACATTTTTTTATTATGCTGGTTGAAAGTCTCTTCACATCTTGATAGCAATGCGGTCTAAATATAGTTATATATCTTCTGTGGTAGGCACATGACCATAAAATGTTCGTCCAATTAATGTATTCAGGCCTGTCAAATTCTATGGGTTCGTGTGTTTGGAGGAGGTGTGGCTATGAAGGGAGGGTGGGGTATTTAGTGTCAGAAATTAATTATCTCTCTCTGTTTTCTGTCTTTATCTACTGTAAGAATATAAAGCTCATAAACACACGTCTTTTAAAAAGTTCAAATTACCTCATATAACTGTGTGCAAATGGCATCAATAAAAGACACCTGCATGCTGGGAATTTTATCACGCTTTTCCCTGTTCATCAGATCCTTGGAAAGAAAAAAAGTCACAAAGTCACACACTTTTGGAAATGACAAAAGTCACATTGTCCTGTTATCTTCCCCACAGTGACTATATATGTGATTGTCATGTTATCATCCCTTACAATGATCATATATATGATTGTCTTGTTATATTCCC
>JAZGTK010023101.1:0-10058 GCA_036877625.1 Ambastaia sidthimunki | reverse complement strand
AACAATAAATAAACAGACATGATCATCTCACACTTCTCCTGTATCTGTAATAGGCGAGTGTCCATGACATCCTTCATGAGTCTGTCTCTTGCTGTTTTCTCCAGACACCACTGCTCCTCCCTGCGGGTCCAGGCCTGCTGGAGCTCTGATTCAATCAACTGCTCCATCTCCACCTCCTGCCGTTTCTGCTCCTCTAGCTGCTCCGCCAGATACTGCCGGTACCTGCGCTGCTCCTCTCCACGCTCCAACTGTTCAGCAGGAATATTTCACAATTTACTGCCTTATAAATAATGAAACATTAAAATAGTATTATTTTAGCTTATGGCCAAATTCTCTGTTGGTCACACTCTTACCTTCTTGAGAACTTCCTCCTGCTTTTCATCTTTCTCTTCAGTCAGCAGTTTCTCCAGGATGGTCATATCCAGTGCCAGCTCTTCCTGCTGCTCTCGTGTCAGCCGCTTCATCTTTAAGCGAAGTGAAAGGTCCAGCTGTCTCCGTCGTTTCTCCTGGTCTAGGAGCTTCTGTTTGCGTTCCCTCTCTGCCTCCAGACGAAGCATCTCCCTTTGGTCTCTCTGAGTAGCCCAGCATTCAACAGAATCAATAGTGCATCTTTAAAGCTTTCTTGGTTTTGAAGAAACCATATTTCATTGTCTGAGACTGTAATAAGAAGGGTGATATTAATCTGGACTTATTAAATGATTAATACCAGTAACTGGGCCTCTTCTTCCTTTAGTTGTCTGGCCCGAATTCTCTGTTGTTCAGCCGTTTCCATCTGCGCCTGCAGGAACGCCACCTGCTGAAGGTTGTTCTGTCTCTGACGCTGGAGCTCCTGCTTGTCACGTTCCTCTTTAGCCAACCTGTCGCTCTCCCACATCTGAATGAACAGTCTGTCTTCTTCTTGTTTCATCTGTCGAGCTTCCTGCTGACTACGAATCTGAGCCGCACGCTCTGTGCAGACCTCATCTTGTCTGCGCTTCATCTGAACGGCACGCAGTTCCTCACTCTGCTCTCTGAAACACAGGAACATTGTGTTTAAATACATTTAACCTCTCTTACAATTATAAATGAAGCTAAGGTTTGGGAATATTGTCCACTCCCTGCTAAAAAACAGCATGGGTGGTAACCAGCATACACCCAGCTATAAGGGAACATTCTCAGAATGTTGGCTAATGTTCTATAAAAGTTCTCTCAAAGTTATCATGTTAAAAAAAGCTGGTTTAAGTTATTTTTTCAGCAATAGACAATTTGGCTGATAGATATTTGTTGATATTTACACGAAGAGCTGGTCAAGTTTGTCAGCAACAAGTTTCTGTCTCTCGCTCTCCCTTTTCTCTCTGAGAGTTTTGGCTCTGTCACGCATCTTCGCCTGCCTCTCCAATACTGTCTCCTTTCCTGCCTCCATCTCCCTGAAGAGTTCTTGCTCCTCAGACTCCAGCAGCTCACGAAGCCTGTAAAAATGAGATAGAAAGATGTTAAAATCATTACGTTACAGTAAAAACACCTTTGTGTTATATTTTATTGGGTTATTTCATTCAGACCTTTCTCTCCTTTCATCAATGCTCATCTGGTACTGCTCCATCACTTCCTGTAGCCGTCTGTCAATGGTGGCCGACACCATTCGGCGCTGTGTGTTTCTTTCCCATTTCATTTTAATATCACAGGAGCTTTGATCCTTGGTAAATTCCATCACCTTATTCCGGACTGCCTCCTGTTTTCTTCTCTCCAGAATGAGGTAGTCTGTGGGTCTGGATGAAGGATTTTTTGCTCTCTAAAATATACAAATCAATTAAAAATATTTCTAAAGCTGAGCATTAAAACAGGCAAAATGAAAAGAATATAACGGATAGATAACGGATGCTGTCTTCCCAATGAAAAAAATAAAGTCAAAGAAACAATCTATATAGATTAATACATGACTGAGATGCATTAATAGATTTAAAGAAAATATACTTTTTTGAGTTTATAATTAACCTTCAGCAAAGATAAAATAAAAAAAATAAATAAAGATAAAACAATCTTTAAGGAAGCTATTCTGATTAAGTAAGTTTCTCACCACTGCCACTGAATGTGGTGTGGGTCCAGTAATTTCCCGACATTGCGTCCTGTGTCGTTGGGATGCCAGCATGGTAAAAAGTGTATTTTTCCTCGATCAAAATTAATACACTACTTTCTCAAACAGCCAAGTACTGTCCACTCGTCCAGAACTGTTTGCGGAACTACGCCGGTGTTGCCATAACAACAACAGCAGCGGTAACACTAGCAGCTTCAGTCGTATGTGTTGGTGATGATTATTGTCCCGTCAACTTTAAGGACATTTAATTGCTAACATTAAAAGGACATAAAATTAAATGCTCCCTAACAAAATGAAGTATTACAATGGTCTTGATATTATTTGTCTTGATTGCCGTATTTGAAACTGTTTTAAAGCCAGAATGAATTTAATGTCGTTTCATAAATGCATTTTATAACAGAACGTCTAAACTGTTCAACTGTTGTCGTTAAAGAGAATATAACAGAAATATCTCTAATTGATTACTCTCTACTAACTTATATTTGTTTCATTTTTAAGGTTGACGTTAATACGCTTTTATTTTGAAAACTACGTTCCCTGCGTACGCGTCTTTCTTTACTGCGCTTCCGGTGATGTCACGTCTGCAGAACGCGCCAAAGTTTGGACTTAACGCGCTTGCATGTTACCGTACTGTTTGTAATATCTGTCTAGACCTTTATAGTAAGTTTGCACAACAATAGCTATTTGTTTTACATGTGACAGCTGCAGCACCGGTATACCTGACTCATAAGGTAGGTTATTTATAAACATGACAATCATGGCAATTATAACATTTGGCAATCAATAAAGTACTTTACTGTAACCAGTGTTTTGCAGTGACTGTATACTGGTGTGTAGTGTTAAAAGATTTCTGTCCACAGATCATGGTTGTGCCTTTTGTTAAAGACTGGGATTTGGTACAGACCCTTGGAGAAGGGGCTTATGGAGAGTAAGTGGCCCCAAAAGACCTTTATTATCAGTTTCTGTATGACCACATGATTTAAATGTCTGTTAATCTGTTTCAAAATTCTAGGGTGCGACTGCTGGTTAACAAGAAGACCGAAGAGGCTGTAGCTGTTAAAGTTGTAGATATGGCCAAAGCCAAAGATTCAATAGAGAATGTAAAAAAAGAGGTGTGTGTATGCAAGATGCTCTCACACCCCAATATTGTACGATTCTTTGGACACAGGAGTGAAGGTACGACACAGTATATCTTTCTAGAGTACTGTAGTGGAGGGGAGCTCTTCGACAGAATCGGTGAGCTGCAAAGAAACTTGTGCATGGACCTTGTTTTACTACTTTTGCCTTTTGATTTGAATGTGTGTTTATTGAATGTTGAGAGGTCTGTCTAACTTTTTAACAGAGCCAGATGTAGGGATGCCAGAAAAGGAGGCTCACAGGTTTTTTCAGCAGTTAATTGCTGGTGTGGTGAGTGGCACTTTTGTCTGATGTGTTTTACGTATGTTTCTTTGTTCTAAAACAAATTTTTCACACTTTAAGGAATATCTTCACAGTCTTGGGATCACACATCGTGACATAAAGCCTGAAAATATTCTTCTTGATGATAAAGGTATACCTGGTTTAATACTGTACTAAAATGTACTAAAATACAAATTAAATTGACAGCAATGATGTAAAACACCTGCTTACCTTGCTGATGTTTATAGCACTGCAGATAAATAAAGATGTGTTATTTACCCCCGTGGTTCTTTTTTTGCAGATGACATGCAATACATTTGCTTAATTCTGTATATTAAAATCTAATATATATTTTTCTCTTATGGCAGATAATTTGAAAATCTCTGATTTTGGAATGGCTACAATGTTCCGCCACCGGGGCAGAGAGCGTTTGTTGAACCGTCTGTGCGGCACTCTGCCTTATGTTGCCCCTGAGCTGATGTCACGCTCGGCGTTTCATGCTCAGCCTGCAGACACTTGGGCCTGTGGCATAGTGCTCACTGCAATGTTAGCTGGAGGTAGAGTGATATTATTCTGTGTGTCAGTGTCTGCGTTATCCTTTCTGTTGGATATACTCTTGGCTATTGTACTGACTTGTTTCAAAGAGTTACCATGGGACCAGCCAACTGAAAACTGCCAGGAGTATTTGGATTGGCTAGAGAAGAAAATTTACCTAACACCCTGGAAGAAAATTGATGCCGTGGCCCTCAGTAAGTCTTACATATCGAATTCATTTGTATTTATTAAACAACAACCCAGAATACCTCAACAACTGTATGATGAGGTGTTAACACCTTAGCAACATCATAACAATGCCATGGCATCCACCAACAGCATTCTTGAGGCGTTAAGTTTTGTATGGTGTGCTACTGAAGTTTCTATTATATTTGTTTTGTTAGGTCTTCTATCCAAGATGTTACTACATAATCCAGAAGATAGGATCACCATCCCTGAAATAAAGAAACACAGTTGGTTTAGCAGAAGTTTCAAGTCAGGTACTTCAGCTTCTGTGATTCATCAGTGAAGTTAATCAGCGCTAACTGACCCTACGTGACAATTTTAATCACAGGACTAAAACGACAGAGCGACACGCCAAGAAGCAAGATGCCACGGGCTGACTCTGATCTCTCACAGCTGCCACGAAAAAATGGGTCCGTAAGCCAACTTAAGCCTGACGGCCAGTTCAGTATGAAGAAAAACTGTTCAATAGCATATGCTGTATTGAGTTTAAAGATCTCATCTATCCCAAATGTCTATTTCCTCAGTGATGACAGAGCACAGATCTCCAGTTCTCAGCCTGAGCCACAGGGCTTGTGGGAGGAGAAGGAGGTTTCGGTGCGCTCTGATGCCAGCTTAAGCTTTTCCCAGCCTGTCTGTCCTGACCACATGCTGCTGGGCAGTCAGCTGCTCTGTACACCAGGTGCCAGCCAGGTACGCTTTGATCTGTTATTTTTATATACCAATATAGAATTGATATAACAATACCAATGTGGTTGACTCTACTGATCCATGGGTTATTTGATTGTTGCTTCCCAGAGCCCATGGCAAAGGTTGGTGAGGAGAATGACCAGATTCTTCACTACTGTAAAAGCTGAACCGTCTTGCATTGCTCTCCGTGATGCCTGTATAGCTATGGGTCACACATGGAAGCAGAGCTGCACCAATCAGGTAATCCTCAGTTAAAACAACAGTTTAATTGTTTAAGCACGTTTAAAAAAAACAACAACTGCTAAATGTCTCTTGATTTATAGGCGACAGTGTCCACTATGGATCGACGTAATAATAAGCTGATCTTTAAAGTGCACTTTCTGGAAATGGAGGAACGCATTCTTGTAGATTTCCGTCTGTCAAAGGTACAGACATTAAATAACACTGATTTTGAGAATACGTTTTTTTAAAGCTCTGTCTGTTCTCAAATCTCTTCTTTTATGTTTTAGGGAGACGGTTTGGAGTTCAAAAGAATATTCCTGAAGCTGAAACAGAAACTGTCTGACATTATTAGTAACCAAAAAGTTTTGCCATTGCTCTAATGCATATCAACATTTTAACTGATGCATATTCCACTTACGCACATGCATACACTACTTTTTTTTTTTTTGTCAAATATGTTTAGTTGTATATGTTGAAAGATGTATATGTTTGTCTCTTTTCTGTCAAGTGGAGAGAAGCTGTCATGATTAGTTCATTTTTCATCAGTGTTTTGTCATGAAGGGTCATGGTCTTTGAAGTAAAGGTAAAATTGTAAAGAGAAGGTTTGAGACATCTTGAAAATGTGAAGTTCTAAATGTTAAAAACATTCAAAAACATTTTAAATAAATCTGTCATTTAATTATTTTGGTTGGTTGAGTTGGCTTTGTATAGATCTTATGCTGATCATTATGTTTATTGCATTGTGACATGATGAACTATGAAACCTGCTTATGACAATTAACTGCCCTGCAGTAAAGAATTAAAGTAGACTTTGAGTCATGTTCAGCCTTCATTTTATTAAAATGAAAGTTCAGAAATTTTGCTTCCCAAATTAATAATTTATTCAGGTGATTAGTACACTTACCTAGTTTGCCATGGTTAAACAGTGTATGCCAAAAAAAACTGCTAGTAAACATCAGTTTGCTTGTTTTTAATTTGCTTGTTTTTTAAGTTAAACCTAAAGCAGGTTATCATGTCAATATCTAAAACTGTTATGTTATTGTCAAGACACTTTACAGTTGAATAAAAAAACCCTATTAGTCCCTTTAGTATAAAATTACGCTCAACAAAAAATGCTGTTTGTTTAATAATAATAAAAATGTGTTCCTGACTTAATGGCAATTGGACATTTTATGATAACCTCAGACCATGTGATTAGCCTAGTCTCTAGCTTGAGGCTAAGACAGTTTTAGTTACAGTGATTGTTTCCTAGCCTGGAGGAAGGTTTGTAGATGTTGCAGTTGGCCTTGGCAGTGCCATTGATGGTCCTGCAAGTGGTAGTAAACAAAAATATTTTTCACATTATTTTTATCGTATTATAAGTGATAGTACCAAAATGTTATTGTTTTGATATTAGCTGGGGGCGTCTAAAAGGTTATCTTGACCTGCAGATGGGCTTTGATCTCCTGCACCTCTCTCCCCCTCTGGTCCTCTAACAACGTCATCCTCTGGAAAGTTAATGTTCTCTCTAGACTGGCTGTTCTGCCTGGAAATAACACATACCACCAAAGCCTTTAATGGGAAAGTGCATTTCTAAATTCTTACAGAGACATTTTAGAGTCTTATTGATTCTACATTTAAAATGGGCTTCAAAATGCAGTTGATGTATCTTAAACGTCAAAAAACAACCAAATAACTGAAAAATATTTCAAACATACCTTCCAAATATCAAGTCATGAAGCCCTGTGAAGTGTAAAAATGTTATTAGCATGTAGCAGTTAAGTGCTAACAAATATGTGTTTGCTTTAAAAAACAAGAACTGTAACTTACGTGGGTTATTGTTGCGATTCCGCACTATGTACATGAAGAGGAGTACAGTGGCTATTGTTGCTATGATCATGCCCCCAATGGCTGCCCCAATCACAGCTGGGTAGGCATTGAAGGGTGGGTCCGCTGAAAGATAGTATAGCCATTTAGCTTCAAATAGAATAATTACAATGTACCTTGGCAACTGGGCATGTTTTAAGAGGCTTGAAACATACTATCTACTCCATACATAGGGTTTTTGAGAATAATCCTAAACATTTTCCTGGGTTTGAACTGCTTATCAAGTTTCATTATTAGACAGAATGAGAAACACAAAAAGTCATGTCCGGAAAGGTCAGAGGGCAAGTTAACAGATGATGTAAGAGGACAAGGAAAGTGGGAGGGAGATGTGTGGGTGTGAAAGTGGTCAACTGATTTTGCATTTCACCTAAATGGACAATACAAAAAAAAACAACAATGTTAGATTTTAATGGAGTGGTAACATAAAATGGTAACAGATGTTTCACTTTTAATGTATACATTTTAATATAAGTAAACTGTTATCTGAACTGTTTAGATGTATTTGTTTATCAATGAGTTCTTACCTGGGCTCTTAATCTCTGAGGGATTTCCAGTGGTACGATGGTTGACGGCAGTAATGCGGAATGCATAGATTCCAGTGGGATCCAGGTTGTTGATTTCATAGCTTCGTGAATCAGGCCCTAGATCCACCAGTTTCTGCCAAGGAGGGTCACTGCTTCTTTTCTTCACAGGATCAGGGAGTCGTTGACGCTCGATGAAGAACCCAGTAAGGTCACCTTCATTTTGGGGTAGCCAATCTAGATCAACATCTGTCCGTTGACGACTGTTGTAAATGATCCTACTGATGGTTACATTTGGGGGCATTGGGTACCCTGAATCAAATCAATGTAGAAAGTCAGTCATTTATGTATTGTGGTTATTATGACTAAGTTGAATTGGATAGCATAAAAAAGCATCCATGATAAAAATCCATATGTTGTAGACATAAGGTCATTTAAATGTTTTGCTTACTCTTCACCATCAGTGTAACTGGGATCTCTGCTCCTCCAACAGCATTGGTAGCTGAACACCAGTATTGGCCACTGTCTGTCTCACTGTCCGTTTCCCGCACTGTCAAGTTGGTCCAGGCAGCAGCTCTCTCCAGAACGTACTTCTTTGGGATGTTGAGCACATGCTGTTTTAGATTATTGTACCAGGTGATCTCTGTGATGGGGTAGTTTTTACTCAAGATACAGCTAAGCTGGACATCACTGCCCTCATAAACAGACATCTCACTACGTTGTGTTAATAATACCGGTGCCTCTACAGACAGAAAGAACAGAGGACATATTCTTAAATAGTCCTTTACAGTTGTTATAAAGTGCCAAATAATGCAGAAAAACTCTTACCCAACTTTAATTTGCATTGTTTGGTCTCCTTAGCCAATGGATGTTTTGCATGGCATACAAAATCTTTGCCACTGTATGTAGCATTGGATCGCAGAACCAGGATATTAGCATTCTCCTCAGATGTGCCTTGCATGGCCCCTGAGCTAGTACCCCACCACAATAAGGCCCGAGGAAACCCACCCTCCCAGGAGCAGGACAGCATTAGGTATTCATTGTTTCGAGTGGCATATGCAGAACACTGTGGCTCTCCGTAAGGCATCCCTGGGGCCAGAACAATATATGCTATTTAATGATATTTAATAGTAAAATCTGACAAGTTAACATTCATGTTTATCTTAAAATAAACTATGTGCACTTGGTGTTATACTTACATGCTCTGGCATTGCAGCTCTTGATTTCATTCAGTGCAATGTGGGAGCCTTGGCAGACGAACACAGAATTGTTTGCCGTGTCTTGACCTTTCTGAATCTTGGTGATGTTCGTGATTCCCTCACTCTCATTTCCAAACACATACGGGGTCCATCTTACAGAGGCTGGAGGAAAGCCGCCCTCCCAGGTACAGTAAAGGGCCAGATCAGAGTAGTTGTTGGTTGGAAGGATGGTACAAGATGGAACACCATCTGGAGAATCTGTGAAAACAAAATCTAATCATTTAAGCACAACTGTGGCACAGTTTTTCAAAGCTAAAACTTATCAAATCTAGCGTCATACAAACTAGAAATGCCCATGACTTTAGTTTTTAAGTTTTTAAAATAATGGTTATTTCAGGAGATGTAATTATGTGGAAGACTGGCAAAATCAACATACTATACTGAACATTCAAATTATTTAAATCTTTTGAATTTGCCAAAAACAGTTGACCATTTGGTTCTGACATCTCAGAGATTATTTGAACAACAGATTTGATATCCATATTAAATACTAATTGCATTTAAAATGTAAAAATATAACAACCTAAACAAATGTTAAAATAGCACCTTCAAAAAACAAAAGCTTGTGAGCTAAATAATACTGTATTTTGCTGCACAGGTGGTGAGGCGATTCTCATCTTGTAATGTGTAAAATAAAAATTATGTACAGTAAACAATATTCAATTTGTTCACTTTTGAGTGCTTTGCGTCCGCAGCTGATGGTATTGGGAAAACCTTTTGCCAGAATACTGAAGTCTTGCACTGGCCAGTGACGTTCAAGTGCACTGATAGGGGCGGAGCCACGCCGCTATACGCACTACGCTTCTCAGACAGCATCGCTACAAAATCTCATCTTCAGTGGGAGAAATCTTGAATTATCTACAGTTTTCGCCATGATGATACACTAAAGCCTGGATCTGTGTTTTTACAAGTGCCGGCAAAAAAAGGACGAGCGTTTCTTTCCTCCTGGGGAATGAGGTAAGTGAAGATGAAGTCCGATAACTTGCAGCTAAAGTGCTTTTCCCATCTGCCACTCTGAGTCTAGCAGTGGCAGCTCGAGGTGACTGATTTAGTGAAGACAAGTGTTGGATAAGTTACCTCAAAACAGAAATGAAATATTACTTATATCGTCATGTTTGTATTCAAATTGCTTTTTGTACTGTCTCAAAAGTAATTGCATTAATAATTACTATTAACTTTCTAAAAACTCTGTTGACAATAGAAATGAAATTTTTAAATCCTTACATTTGTGTAAAAATGGAATAGTTTTGCCAA
>JAZGTK010023100.1:0-10059 GCA_036877625.1 Ambastaia sidthimunki | reverse complement strand
AACTGTTTACATTATACCCCACCTATATTTGTACATTTTATGAATAAATGTGGCTGCATAAGAGTGTTTTTTGAGCAAACCTCCCCGTCATCACGCTATAGTGTTATAAATGGTTGCCAAGGCAATTGCCGGGCATGCGGTTGCTATGTATTGCTCTGTGTTCTGGGTGGTTGCTTATTGGCTCAAGTTGAACAAGCTCAACCCCAAGCCTGTAATATTTTCATCCAAAGATATGGCTTAGGTTTTTTACTTCAATACAACATAGGATTTGCTTCTCATTCCTACAGTAATGTTCACCTGTTTCGAGGTCGTGCTGGACCTGTTCCCGTTCATCTGCAAAGGCTCGCAGCCAACGCTGCTTTTGCTCTGGTTTCTTGGCACACAGGAGGTGGACCTCATCTCCTCCAGGAGAACACAGTTTCAAGGCATTCTTCACACTCACGTTAAAGTCCTTATCCTTCCCATCTTCTACATCCACCACTTGCATCTGATCCATGTCTAACCGACCCTTGTAGTACAGGATGTCCCTCCTTAGCAGATCCTGTGGTGCCAACCAAAGAGTCAAACATCCAATAAAGTAATTAATACAGAATTGCTGTTTAAATTTAAATATATTTGCCTACAGATGCCGGTCAAGGTCATGGGTTTGATTTCCAGGGAACACACAAACTGATGAAAATGTTTACATTTTATCAAATGCTTAAACCTTGATGTGATGCTGACCTTTTTACAGAAAATCAACTGGTGGTCAAAAAGGAAGAACATTCGCTGCTGGCCTTTGGCCTGTGGATGGGAGATTTTGGTTAAGTCTCCTGAGAAAATCAGATCAGAACTCCTGCTCAAGACGTCTTCACCCTAAAAAGAGAAAAAGAGGCCGTAAGTCCAACCAGACCAGAAGTAAACTGATATAAACTCAATCCATGATGAGACCTGTACTGTACCTCCCAGTCCTCTATGGAGCTCTGCCACTGAGCGATTTTGTCAATGTTCTCTAGACGCCTTTTTCTCTCATTGATCAGTCTGGCCACATTCTTCATTGCGTTTAGGGCGGCCTCTACGTCCTTGTAATCTCTGAACAGAAAGACAAATAGTTTACAAATTGAGCTTTGAGCACCAGGATCTACTGTATTAGATCTATTTGATATACTAAGGG
The DNA here is from genome assembly GCA_036877625.1 of Ambastaia sidthimunki. Lineage (NCBI taxonomy): Eukaryota > Metazoa > Chordata > Actinopteri > Cypriniformes > Botiidae > Ambastaia > Ambastaia sidthimunki. Next base: position 8,906 of record JAZGTK010023100.1, on the reverse strand, counting down.
TGTATTCACATTAGGCATGGTTGCCTTGTACCGAGCCCAAGTGTGACCTCTTCAAGTGGGCCAGAGCATGGTTAAACTAACCACATCCGGGCATTGTTTAGAGCCATCACACTGTTCAAACAAACCAGGCCTTAAGGGTCAAATGCGCCCGGGCCCGTTTCAGAGTGCCTAGTGTGAGTACACCCAAGAGAGTAGATCAATACCTGTGTTGTGGGTTGGTATACTTGAGAAGTTCAGCCAGCTGAAGAGGATACTTGCAGATCTTTTGCACAGGAGTAAGTAAGAATCCATCTAGGGAAATGTCAATCATCTTCTGGAGCAAGCGGCAGGCCTCAAAGAAGAAGACATATTTCTTGATCTTCATTAGTTTGGAGAGCTGCACGCAGGCATTGGGGTGGTTGTTACAATACTCTGAGTAGATCTGGAAGTTTGTTTGCTGGATAGAGAAAGAACAGAACAGATGAGGATCTAAGGGAACTTACAAATCAGGATGTCTCCTACACTGATGCCTTTTAAGTCAGCTTACTTGCTCTAAGAAGCAGGAGCCGATCTCGCTGAGGTGAGGATGCTCTTTGTTAAATTTCTTCTCCAAGGCTTTGAGAAACTTCTTTTGAAAGCGGTAGAGCTCATCAATGTTGCCAAAAATAGTGCGCAGTTGCTCCTCCGTAAACATGTCTGTCCTCTTCCGACACTGTTTTATATAGCCCTGCAAGCCATGAAAACTGTCAAACCCAGCATGATACAAACACTACCATTTACTTGCACACCCAAAGTTACATATAGAGGAAAGTGGGGTTTTCTGGCAATGTAGAGGTTGTATTTTGATATCCAAAAATGTTTTTAGCATAAAAAACTGAGGGGCCTTTCTAAATATATCACAACAAAAATTCCACACAGTTTGCCAAAGTAAATGACTGACAACTCTTACCCCAATCCCCCATCTCTGGTCTAATGCAAAAATCTCTAATAATTTTTATTAATTATTTTTATTAATTATTATTATATATTATTGTAGTTAGGTTATAGTGGAGGCCTTGCTCATTATTCTGATGTAAGAATTGTGCTATGAATCAGGTCATTCAAAATGTAAACACACTTTAGTGCTATGTAACAAGATCCACATACTGCACTAAAGTGGAACTGATCAATGTCAACCGATGTGGTAAAGTGAGAGAGAAACTGACCTCACAGATGTCCTTCAGGTGTTTGATGTAATCCCTCTCTGTGCTCATGATCTCATTGATAACATTGGCTCTCATCTGCTCCTTGCAGGGCAGACCGGGTCCTAAGGGGGCTCCCATGCTGGCACCACCCCCCTCTGAGGCCCCGTCCAGATGGGCTAAGTACTCCTCCATGGGCTCATCCTGGTTCACTCGTAACTACCAACAACATAGAAAACAGTTTAGGGCAGCTAAACACAAGATAACACACACACTGATGACTACATAGTATAAATCTATGCATACTTTAATGCAGTGTGGCACATATTTACCTACTGGGCAGCTGCCTTTTATGAAAGCACTTGCCAAAAACACATTGATGTAACCGACCCCTCAATGTAGCGTAACGCAATAATGATGACATAATTTGACAGTAATCTAATCCTCTTTTTACTAAGAATGGGAATCTCTTTTCTTTACCCGAACAAAGCTGGCGGGGAACCAGCCCTCGCTGTCCAGCACCCGACCCCACCACCACTCCTTGTTTGTGGCATCCACTACTTCAATGACATCCCCAGCCTTGAAGCCCAGCTCTTGGTCATCCATGGTGACATGATCCCATAGAGCTTCCGCACACACACTTCCATCACTGATCAGCTATAGAGACACATGAACATAGCAAAACTGCATTACAACATAAGATTATACAGCAAAATTACCACATACAGCCATTCATTAAAGCTTTACTTTCAAACTTTATGAATGTAACTGGCATTTTTTGAAGTTGTTGTTCTGTTTTTGTCTTTGTTTTCCATGAATTCTGTTCCTAGTTCTTCTTAGTTATCACTTAACTAATGAACAAATAAGTCCCTGGCTTATTCCTATAGTTCTATAGTTTAGTTTCCCTTGTGTATTTATACTCCCTGGTTTTGTTCAGTTCTTTGTCAGTCCTCATTTTGGCTATGGTGTTTTTGAATTCTTCTGTTTTCCTGAGTTTGTTATTAAAATATATTTTGAGATTATCTGTGTGTTTCATTGGATACTCACACACATAATGTGACAGTGTTGAATTTCTTACACCTTATTGCTGCTGTTAAATACACAATGTACTTTAATGAATGACAAAGTTTCAGAATTAATTGACATGCATGGCACCACTGGAAGGCTAAATAATGGTACATAAGTGACCTTATATAAGTTTAACTGGTTTTAAATAAAGCTTCCTGTAGAGATGTCTCAAAATATATAATATATCTTAAAATATAGTATACCATGCCTGAATTGCTTCAATAGTTGGAAAATAGTTTTCTTACAGAATATACATGCAGGTTAGGGGGCAAGATTAGTTAACAGTTTTATTGTTATTTGCTTCTGAATAATTTTTAAAGATGTTACAAACAGTCCTAATTATAAAAAAACTATTTTAAAAAGGTTATGACTTTTTTAATTATAATATGAAAATACAGGTTATTCTGTCTGCTGTCTGGATTTTCAAGGACTAGTCATTTTAATTTCCTGCTTGTTCCCACAAGGATTGGCTTGGCAACAAAACAAAAAGCAGGGTAATATATTACAATGGAATTTAGCTTAGCTTTAGAGAAAATAAAGTGAAATCCTGGCAAGCCAAACAGGCTACAGCAAACTCAACAGTGCAGCATAACATCTATGACAAGACTACTGATGTATAAAAGCATTCACACTCTCTGTCCACACTTCTGCTCACAGTGATGCACTAGGGGACTGAATTTACACCCCCGATTTAAAAGCACTGCATTCTCATCACCATGTGCCTATGTACCCTGTTGCCTAGCGACACGCCTACATACGTCCCCGCGTGCCTCCTCTTCACGGCCTGTGAGTTACAGCTTCTTGGTTTCATTCTAAGACTCTACCAGAGATAAATCTGGCTTGTGTACTGTAGTACAAATATTCAACAGAAACTAATTAAAATATGCTAATCACAGATGAATAAGATTCTTTTGTTTGTAAAACTGGTCTGGCTCATCTAGTGTTCAGCTTTTGCCAGTATCACAGTAAATACAAGTACTGGACAAAGAAAATCTGCAAACCCAAACTGTGCCATGCAATGAGACTGCAGTTTCTAATACCTGTAATTTATCAGGCAAGAAACCCACAGTGTCAACCTCAGCACTTCTTACCAGCAAGAGACATTTGATTGTGTAGATCCTTCTGGGCACTGAATATGTATCCTTGTGGATTCAGAAAATAAAGTCTGGCAGGGACCAAAGCCATAAGCTACTATACAAGAAAGCCATCACTATATTACTGTTGTAAATACTCAAAACAGAGACATTGATAGACAGGCATAAACATTAATCCCAGGCTGAAAATGATTAATTAAAAACATGCTTTGTCACTCTTTCAAAGGTTTCTACACATAAATACCCAAACAATAAAATCATACTCTCAAAACAAACACAACGTCTAAAGATTATCTGAAGATGCCCTGAGATAACTTGACCTCAACTTCCCCTCACAAACCACTCAGGGGTCGTTTACAGTATTGCCACCCTCTTACGAGCTGGTAAATAATTAACACTGAGCCGTCTCATATTACTTCTGCCTGAATGCTGCTAAACTCATACACACACTAGCACAGTCACACCCATTTCAGTTACCTGCACTGCGATGTCCGCATCCTGAAAACCCATCCACGAGTGAGTGAGAAGGACTAACTTTCCCTCCTCCTTCACCCCTCCCCTCCCCGATCCTCTTGTGTTTTCTCCTCACTGCGGCTGCGCTCTACTGGAAGGCCAGTAGGAACATCAGAACCACGTTGATGATGACCAGCAACATCATGATGACGAACACGACCAACTTCTGGGCCTCCGGGCTGAGGTTGCAGCGCAACAGGAAGTGAACCAGGTTCTGGCGAGATACCGTCCGCTGGCCTCCGCGAGCCATGGCGGCAGAACCCCCGTTGCCTAGAGGTCTACGAACGATCGCTTGACAACACACGGTTCCGCACCTGTATCTGCTCAGTATTCTCTGTAAAATGCAGTAGGAGTGTGGGGGGGAGGGGCAGGAGAGCCTCCACGTCCACAGTTACCTGCTCACTTCCTTTCCGCTCCCTTCTCGCTCTCTCTCTCTTTCTCTCGCGTGCACACTCTCCTCCTCTTCCGTCGCTCCCCTTATTTCTTTTCCTGTGCACTGCTGATGTCAGGAGCAGGGGTGTCTCCCCGCCTCCATCTATTCTTTTCCTTGTGTGTGTTTTTTCTCTCTCTGACCCCTTGTGCCTCCTTTCCGCTTTGTCCTCCTTTTCTCTGTCTCACTGTCCTCCTCCGACAGTTGCTCAGAGCTGCTCAGATACACAGCTGTGTTATTTCTTTTGGATCTGATTAGCGCTTCTCCTTTTACCCTCTTATTTGAAAAATGAAAACCTTAATGCCAGAAACGGTTGCTCCATCTGTGCTTTTAGCGACACGAGCGAGAACCATCCATCTCCCTGAATTGACTTCTGTTTTTCCTCCTGTTTTTTTGCCCTTATTCTTTTCAGCCAATCGGGTGGCAGTGCTGTGGAGCGTATCTAGGATACCAGAGTAGCGGAGGCCGGCCTTAGCGGAAGCAGCAGAAGGGAGTCAGAGGTGGGGGGAGGGTGTTGAGAGAATGCAGTACGGTACATTCTCTCTATCCTGTCATGACTCAAGTCCCTCATTGGCCGCACTGGCTGCCCGTCACACACACTTCCGTCTAACATGACATGAACGTGTCCTCCCTGTCTTTGTAGTGGTAGTGACATGTTGATGGTGGCAGTGACATGTTGATGGTAATTCTGCTTGAGATATTAATTAAAGGCTGTGTGACATGCAAAACAGCTCTTGAGCTTTTATTTCCTGACCCAGGCCGCATCAGCGATGCTGGATTAACGCAGTCATCCCGACACAGCTCTCCTGTTCATCAGTTTGTGCTAATGAGATTAGTGCAGGCCTCTGATTCTCTTAACCTCCTGTTCGCTCTTACTCACGTTCTCTCAGAGTCCAATCTACACTGTCACACAGCACGATACTTCCTTCAAAGTTAGCAGCCGTGTCTTCCTAACACACACAAACAAGCACTCGCACTTTCAAACACTGAAACTCACCTTTCTCCACCATCACAGAAACAACACTCTAAAACTAGGATTTTGCACTTTCTGATTGGTGTTTTTTAATGTAGCATTTGTCACCACAACGCTAAGAAGCTTTAGGACATTGCTATGCAGTTACTAAGGTGTTCTAGGTGGTTGTAAGTCTGATTGCTAGGAAAAAAGAACACATCATCACTATAAACTGCATGATATCATTCATGCTTGTGCAGGATGAGTTGCGTGCCAAAGTTTATTGTTTAATATTTGAACAAACCCCTTAGCCTTAGCCCCCTTGAAAACAATGACACATTTAACTATCATGGCCTCATCATTTCATTTCACAGTTCTTTATCAGGGCAGAAAAGCCAAAAACAACATCAGCAACATAAAATGCAGCTTATTTCACATCAAGCTCCCAGAGGCCAAGCTGTGATTAGATTTTCTGCTGTTTCTCACTAAAATGCTGAATGCATTTACTGAGCAGTACTTACAGATATGAAACTGTCATTAATCACACCCTGACACTGCATATTTTCTAACCAAAGTCTGAAAATCTTTGTAAATAATAGCATCTTCCTACAGCAATAATTAATCTTCAGTCATGCAGAAGATGATGGAGAAGAAAGATGGCAGGAGGTCACTACACTGAACTCAGGCCTCAGGAGAGAGACAGATGGATTCAAATTACACTTTACTTTCAGTCACAAAAACACTGGCTATGTTCACACAGCAGCAGATGCAGTTCAGAATGCAAAATAAAGCTACACTACAGACCAAAAGTTTACCATCATTTGCCATCTCAGTAAACAATATTCTCTCTAAGCTCCATATTAAACTAAACAGTGATACAATACTGGTCAAAAGTTTGGGATCTCTTGATTAAAATGTTACTCATTATATTAAAAATCTTTTCATCTGAAGGCATTCTCCTAAATTAGTTTGATGGCTTAAATTAATCTAATGTTGTTGAAATTAGTTTTGCATACAAAAATATAATTGTGGCAACAATATTAATTTTATTACAAAACTGAAATTGTATTTTTAATAAATAACTAAATAATTAAAAGCAGTTAATAAAAACCCAGCATACAGCACTGTTTAAAAATCATTTGTGGGTAATGCCTCAAGAAGCTGGATAATAAAATGAGAGGAGCATATTTTATTACTGATGTCACTTTATCAGTGTTCACAGACTCACCCACAAAATCAACCAATAAAATCATAGAACTACAAGTTGGAACAAATGGAACAAGTTTTGGACACTCTATGCCCAATCTGTGAATACAGGCATACTGTAACAAATAGGTACACTTAATATGTCCAACCTCATTTATAGCCAGCTGCTCTCCTCCCCCTCCTCCTGGGTGTCCAAAACGGTTAGAGGAGCTACGAAACTCGTTGTACAGGTCATCTTCACTTCCTACCTCATCAGCAAGGCCAGACTTATCCTGTGGTCCATCAGTTATCACCAATGCTGGAAAACAAAACACAAAACTCAATGTGTCAGTCCTGCAACATTTAAGATCTATTTTCTCAAACACAGGTTAGATTTAGTCGTGGGCAAGTATTCTGTTTATTTAAGGAAGTGTATTTAAATAAATTCAGATAAATAAAGTGCATTTGACTGAAAAATAAATGAACTACACCTGTCTGTAGCACCAGTCAACGAGAAGAGAGTGGGGAAAAAATAGGATTTTTTCTAGGTATAGAAATGTCTCTGATATAACAAGATATACTATATTATACAGCAAAAAAAAATTCTTAACATAAATGTGGAAACTCTACTATATATTTAATGTAGATGTGAAATGCAGATGCATTTTTGCATCAATGCTACAGATTTAGCATGTAACTGATCTTATGGTCTGCAGATGATTCAACAAAGTTTACCACAGAGAGCCTGAGGTTACGCAACTATTTCCTAAGCAAGAGATTAAATGAGCCCCACTTACATGACCACAGATAATAAATGAATTAACCCACTAATTAGCAGCTGGAATATTTGATTAGCTGGAATATTTGATTAGCTGCATCTTATTAACAGCTGCCAGATACTTGACTGTAGCTCTAGACTGTATACTAGACTGTAGCTCAGTTTCACACACCATGAATCAAAGTAACTTGAAACATCGCCACATAGCCAAACGTGTGCCAATCTCTTTAAACAGAAACATAGTAACATATGACCTAGAATCCTGTGTCTAAGGGGAGGTCCTATTAAAGCTGCTTTATGGTCAAGTTAGATTTGTCTGCCCTCTGTTGTATAGCTTAAAGCAAGATCTGTTTCAGTCATATCTCATTCACAAAGATGTCTTTACTAACATCAAAGAAATGTCTCGGCTGTTACAAGACACGTGACCTTTTCTGCCTGATATGATGGTTCCTTGACAAACAAGGAACTTCTCTGTGATAAGTGCTTTGCGGTCACTTCTAATTTCTGTTTATTTTTCTAATAAATTGTGTTTGATTTGTGACCAAGTCACCTAACTATTATTGACTTTTCTTTGTGGTATTTGTTGTGTATTTATTGCTGTTATTATGAAAGATCCAAGAAGCTGTTACTGGCTCAGATTGACCCTACACAACCAATCACAGCCACAACATTAATTTGCTGGTTGTGAGTGAGTGAATTAAAAAACAATGATGACACTTAAATGTTATTGCCATTTCCAGTCACAGATCCATCACATCTGTGTAGGATGTCATGAACCTTCAGGCTAAAAAGGCTAAAACAATAAGTTGCAGTTGCAAGCCTTATGAAGTCTAACAAGTCAAAATAACCCAAAAAGTAACATTAGCTCAGCCACTCAAAACCATCACAACATGTTACATGCACATTTTACATAACTTCATAACTTTAGCAGCAAACACTGCCACAAATTCCCACATACACTCCAGTAAAATGATGAGATGTTAACTGGCCCCACAGCAGTGCATTAATGTGCCCTCAGTGTGGTGGCCTCAACTCAGCGCACTATAAAGACTGCAGGCTGGCTTTTTTACAAACACCACTGTTATTATTTATTAGTGTGCAGTGCACCAGTAAGGAAGAGCTAACCTGGCTGACACAAGCATCCCTGTTTTTATTTCATGTATACTGTATGAATGAGAGATCCATTGTTCTGGTGTTTTTGCAACAAATGTAAATAGGAATACAATAACACTCTTAAATTGGGTAGATGTTATTGAGAACACACCCACTGCAATACTGAATCTGCCAATTAAATGTCTAATTACTTGCAGAAATGTATCTGATGAAACTGTCTTTGGGGAGATAAAGCGACACTGAAAGCAGACAGCATTTACTTTCTTCATAACATAAACTGTCTGTATGTGTGAAGATGTATCTGGTAATCCTGTCATGTTCTATGTAGGTTAATTGTGGAAGCCTGTGAATTGATTAGGGAAATGGGCAGGCGAATCAAATCGCCCTGATTTGTTTATCAAGCGTTCAGTTTGTGGCCCAAAGCAAAGAGCGGCACAGCAGCACATGTTAGTGCACTCGACGGAGCATTTCCAGTGATGATATTAAATATAGTTGACTCAGAGATGAAAGTCAGACAGTCACGGTGGGGTAACCCAAACAATTCTGTCTAGGACTGCGTCCCCCTGGGCTGACAACAATAACTGCTATCTTTGTATGTAATTAGGGTTCAGGG
>JAZGTK010023099.1:0-10059 GCA_036877625.1 Ambastaia sidthimunki | reverse complement strand
ACACAGAAATACTGCATCAGTCTGTCCAGAAACGTCTACAGACGTTTATTATAACTAAAACATCATCTAAACCAGATTTATCTACCGCTTGATAAGTAACTTTATTCATTGTCACTTTCCTGCCATTTGATTCATCTGGATTATATGAAGTCAAACATGAAAGGGTGATGATGGTTAAATGTAATGTTTGTGTTTCTTACCTCCTCCACCAGCTGCAGCATACGGCGAGTGCTTTCCAGCGACTGCGGGAGAACACAGACATCTTACAAACAGAATTCATTCAGAGACAGATGTGACAGAATTTTTAAGACACAATTTTTGCAGTGTTGATTAAACAATTATTTATGTCCTACAATGACTTTTGCATCAGCACTTCTGAGCAAATCATTCAGAAATATTTCATTCAGAAATCCTCTTAACATCTCTCTGTTCATTGGTCAGTGACCTGAGACAGATTTCGTATTTCTGCACCCAGAGAGTTTAAAGACCACGCCGGTCTGGTCATAAACATCAGTCTTTTCTCTCCTTCAGCCCCCCGTCTCCCACTGAGCTAAAGAGCCAAAATCAATGCCCTTCAAAAACAAGTTGTGTAAGCTCATTTTCTCCTTCTAGCTAAACTTTAGGGATACGAGTTAATGTACAGCATTTCTTATACAGATCATGTACTGAGTGTCTGAATATGATTTATTCAGACATTTGGTGGATCAGTAAACATCAGCCGGGGGATGTTTTTTGTACTCAGCTGTGAGAATCATAGTGAGGGGCAGCACTGAGGAGCTGAATCAGACTAAACCCCCCCAAACAAACCTTCAGTTCTTACACACACACAGCAAATACTGCAGAGTTATGCAAGACTGAAAACAGGTGAAACCTTCCACACACACACATACACACACACCACATACACACATACACGCACACACCACACACCACACACACACGCAGTCTCACAGTCTCAAACATGCATCAGTTCTGCACAAAACTGCATTTTACTCTGTAATTTGAAACATTTGTCTGCAGTGGGTTGTGACTGATGTAAGGAAGGCTGGTGTTTCCTGTACGACACTATAATCTGAAGAGAGGAAGATAACGTCCTCACCTCATCGGCCAGCTGGTCTGCACGCTGCTGCATGTCTGACAGCTCATTGCGCATGTCTGCATCTTCTGCCATGGCTGCGGGGTGGAGCTGGTCTCCAACTGGAGAGAGTGAGTCTTACTGGAAGTCTGAGGGGAGCTGAAAGAAATAGGCATGGGAGGAAAATTCAGTCAGAATGCTCTTACAAACTGAGCTGAACAGAGAAATGTTTAATAGCACCACAGAGCCACGTTTACACTTTTAAACCGAATGCAATGATTGGACGAACATTATATGGTTTAATGTTTCAGGAACAAATCGCTCACGTTGCCTTTAAGCTGGAACAGAAGAACATTTTTCTTTATAGTTTTTCATTTCATAAACATGCAATGATAGTCTGTGTCACATAACCAGATTTAAGGGAATATTCCCAAATTCCTGAACCAATCCTGCCCCATTCTGTGATCCATAACCTTCAGAGCATCAGTCACAGACCTGACATTTCACATGAGCCTTCAGAGGTCAATAAAACCATTTCATTCACTCAGACTAATTAAACATCTTGAGAAGGTCAGTGGAACGTTCTCTGTTCTCCAGGAACCCATTGAATCCTGACACACACATTGTAACAGTGGTGAGGCTGTGAGATTGTAGCTGCTGTGTTTGGCTGATTAAATTCTTCCCTGAGGTTCTGGTTGTACCAGGACAAAAGGTTCCTTTTCTGTCATGGAAACACTGAGGCTGACAGATATATTCCTGAAAGGATCAGTCTGACAGCTAGCAGGAACAGCTTTGTAAATAATTGTGAGTGTGTTGACCTGCAAAATATCTCCCAACACAAGTTTCCAGAGACATGCACTAAAAGTTTTAAGAGATAAGCCGAGTGTCATAGCCAATCAGAAATGATTCTGGGTTTAATGTATGGTTATAGGGCAAAATTGTGGGCCATGGGATTTTATGATGGGCGTGGCTAAGCAAATCCAAATGACTGGCTTAGGACAAAAACTCATTTCCATTTACTCATTTACTTATTAACATTTGCCACTTATATTCAGGGATAAAAAGTAAAACATGTTGTCACAGACGCAGATTTAAGATCAAACATTGTCTTATATAAGCATCTCAAACTCTGCCTCCTACAATGCCATCACTTAAAAACTCCAATGAATTTGAAGCAGGTATTAAAGTTGGTATTAAAGAGCTGTACTGGCTCTATTAATTACACAACTGAACTCAAGTAATAAATGCAACATGCCTGTTTGACCTTTAACAGTCCAACACTCCAGACACACTAACATCACACATTCAAACTGAATGTGAACTGCTGCTCTGATGAAAGATAAGAGAACACTGATCCAGAACCGACTGATCCAGAACCGACTGATCCAGAACCGACTGATCCTGATAGAAGACAACATGCTTTATGAGTCACAGGAGCAGAGAAAGATCTGATGTCACTCAGTCTCTGATGAATGAGCTCATTCACACACAATGCCACGTCAAGTTCTCAAAATCACAAGTTCTCATATTTGGTAGAGAGAAAAATTAGAAAATTTCTCTCAAAAATTCCAAGTGTTATTGCAGGAACAGTAGTTGAACATTTTTGTAACATTATATATCATGTATATCAAAATGTTATTCCTAAGTTGTTAGTGGAACGTTTTAAAAATGTTGCAGAATTAAAAAATGTTTGAATAACTTTTATAACCAAACAATGTTAATACAGTGTCTAAAAACCCAAAAGTCAGCAAAACCTCCTTTGGGGGACATCCTCATTTCTGGAAACATTATGCGCTTTTACAATAAAAAATTACTGTATTTTCATACTGTTTTCTGTTATGGTTAGATTATATAGTTTATAACTAGCCGTTTATAAAAACAACAGAAGTCTCGGGAATGTCCCCATTAAGAAACGTGGGTGTGTGCTCATCCTCTGTCTCTCTGCTGGCTGCCATTTTGTTTTCTCTCCTCAAACTCACAGCCGCTTCACCGCAACACTTCACAACTATCACATCAAACTGTTCTTTTCCAAAATTATTATTATTATTAAAGCTTATAAGCTGAAATAATAAACTGCCGCTCTGTCTCTTTTCTCTCTCATGCTTCACTAAACTTTAACTTCTTCTGTCGTGTGAAACAGAAGGAAGTTCTCACAGCTGAGCTCTAAATCTCAGAGATAACAGACCTGTTTCACGAGATGAGCTTTAAAACCAGGGTGTGATGTTTCCTCTCTGCTGTGTTATATATGTTGCAACAGATTGACTCTCATACAGAGAAACTCCAGGCTTGACAGTTTTATAATAAGAGAGAATTATTTCCTACAAGTACAAGGACAGAGAAGAGGTTAAAACTGCTCAGCCGTGTGTCATATATTTTGCTTCCCTTATGTTTGCAATTTGACGTACAGCTGTCACAGCGATCTAACCATTTCCTACAGTCAAACATGACAATGTTCTCTCTGAAAGAAAAAACATTAACGTTACTGATCATTTCTGAACAAATCTAAATTCTGCACTGCACTGCATGCTAGCACCCGCGCTACAGAATACCTGCAGCAGCTACACCACCTCCTCTATATCTGACCGAGACCACTTCACCAGCCCATCTGTGTTGAGCTCACAACAGACGCAGGTTCTGCTGCAGAGAACCTCCCTCCTCACTGCCCAGCGTCTCTCTGCCGGGGAAGCCCCAGGACGCATTTATTAATAACACGCCATCAAATCAAACGCTGCGTTTCCTGCGCGACACCTCGTTCCACCTGCCTGCACATCTGCTTTCAAGGATAATGGAGATGTGGCAGGTGAGGAGCCTCATATGATGAGTCCAGCTGTATGTGGGAGGCGGGGTTTAGTGATTGGGGGCGGAGTCCATGCGGTTGTACTGCCTGTTTTTAGAGTGTGACCTTCATGTTTTTATTGCATCTTTATAGGGTTGTGATGGCAAGAAAAACAGCTGAGAAACGAGGGTGCATAAATTTTTACTTGCTATATTTTCTTCTAATATAACAGCACATCAAATATCCTAACATGACTGTTTTCAGCTGCCGGTGTAATATTGTGTCACTGTGATATTATATGTGATATTATTAGACATCAGATGCTACAGTAGTCAGATTGCATCACATACGAATGGGGTGCCATCAAAGTTAATATATATGACACTCAGATAAACTGCACTGATGGGGTCATGGGATTGTATAAGATGATTTGTTTTGTGAATCAGGCAGGAGGGGCTGTGGGGGGACGAAGTACATCAATTTAAAAAATTTAAGAAATTAAACGTGAATGACAGAAACAGCAGATGTAGAATTTTTTTGAGGCATCATAAACAACATTAAACGACATTAAAAAGCAATTAGGAAGCCCAGAATCCAAGAAAAAGTTAAAAGCTTTTGCTCCACAGAAACACAAGATTAATACATTTATTCACTTACTGATCATGTCTTAGCAGATTCTGCTTAAGTTTATTAAACACACTCTTGTCTGAAAGCTGTGAGAAATGTTGGCTTTCTTTATCTGTTTTATGAATATATGAAGAGAATTTCATTACACTTCAACTTTTAGATCAAATTGAAATTGCAGTACAAAACTTGATCATAAGTAAATAATTAGTATGGGGGAAATTGTAATAGTTGACATGCAAAGAGGGAAAATATGAGAGTATGAACTAAAGCCATTTATCGTTTATTGAATAAGTTAAATGGGCTCATGTGCATTATCATCAAACCAGTGTTTGATGCAACAATCTCGAACACGGTCAACAGACAAATAATACAAAGAAACACAGCAAAGCTAATACTGAGTGTCTGAGCAGCATTTACTTTAACTTGCTGCTTCATTCTGAAACATGAGACTGAGTGATCTTCACATGTTCTGAGTGAAGATGATTCATCTGTGATGATCTCATCTGTGCAACTTTAATGAACTCTGTGAATCTAAAATGGCTTCAGACTGCAGCACTGATGCTGTTAACCACCACAGCGGCAAAGCCACCGAAGTCCATCTGATGGCACAAATGTTAAGACTTCTGCCAAAGACAAGACACACCGGCAGCAGCCCAGCTAACAGGCAACGTTCTCAGAATGTTGGCTAACGTTCTCAAAAAGTTATATTAAAGGTATTGAAACATTGGTTTATTATTATACATCATATATCAGAAACATTATTTCGTTGTTAAACGTTGTTATATTTAGCTGGAAACGTTAGGTTGATAGTGGAACGTTTTGAAAATGTTACAGAATCAAGACATTCTGTATGTTTGAATGACATTTTCATAACCAAGCAACAACATTAATACAACATTTAAAAAACAGGATGCTTTGAACATGGAAATGTTAGGGAAACGTTCTTTTAACCTAAAATTGTTAGCTGGGCGGATAGTTGTTATGATCCAGTGCATGTGTACTTCAGATCAATGTGTGCCCATGACAACAAATGACTGAATATTTGTACTTATTTGTGATAGTTCCACCCTCAGAGACCTCCAGCACTGTTACATGCAGATGGTGGAGGAGAAGCCCACATGTGGGCAGATGGAGATGTTTGGCATGAGGGGGCTTTCTGCAGTCATTATACATCATACAAGCTGATTCTGAGGGTCTCGTATCTTTTCTCATCTCATCCCCAGCTGCCCTCATCTGATGTTTCTTATCAAGGATTTTTCCTCTCAGCCAACATTATCTCCCGTTCCTTCTCAATTCTTTAACACTTTTCATCCACAGCTACCACAGATGTGAAGACCATAGCTTAAAGTCTCATGACGTATGTGTGTATTTTTGATCTCCGGGTTTTTGTGAAGCTCTGTGGCAGAGATATCCGGTAGCCATTTTGTTCTCGGGCCGATGTTTTTGTTTGCATGCTACAGTTTTATGTCCTGATTTATTGTTCCAGCTGCTTTTTGTCTGAAGAATCAGAAATCAGTTGCTCATTTGAAAACTGCTGGTGTTTATCTTCTGTTGTTGTACTTTACAGTGTTAAGTTAAAAGGTGACGTACTGTAATTAAAAAACGAAATGAAGGACTTTATGGTTTGAGGAGTAACTTATATTAACAGCAATTACCAACAACATGTTAAGAGATCTTCAATACATTCATACATCATTATATCTCATTAAAAACAATTATGATGATTCATCATGACTGTAGCTTGTAACTGTTTCAGTGTCAAAATGTCATTAAATAATTTCCAAATGACATTTTAATTAGTTATTAATAAGGGAGTTAATTACTGACTGAGATCAGCTACATTTTAAATACTGGATTTAAATAATGGATGTGTCAATTCAACCTGTTTTGTTAAATGTAAAGCAAATCTTATAAACCTTCAAATTATTTACCTGACAAAACTGAGCAGTATTTTTTACTTATTCCCAAACCTTTGACATAAACTGACATAAACGTACCATTTTATAAGATAAATCACTGGCTCTTATTGTTGAACACGCATATTCTAACTACAATTCACAAAACCTTCACCATATAAGATGGTATAACATGAGATTACCAAACAAAAGATGTCAAATATACAGCTAAGGTCATCGATAAATGGAGATGAATCGACGTTTGAGGCGATAAAGTGAGTCACCACTTATTCTGGGAAGATCCCAGCCGCCCTGCGCTCCGCAGTCAAGCCAAAATAAGCCGCATTAAACCTTCCGACTCACCAGTCGTGCCAGACGCGTGCCAAACTGTCTCTCACCAGCGCCGCAAGACAAACACGCTTCTCATCCGGCCAAACTGCGCTTATTTGCCGCTATCTGTGCGCTGATGTTATTGCATTAAGCGATCGCTGCGGCTGTTCATATCTGCGTCAAAACCCGTGTGCGCATGTGCTATCATTGCACACTAAAATTCAGAGCAACAGAAGAACGGCTTAAACACTCATCACCCGTCCTACAACCCTTTTTATGATGCCAAACAAACAACCCGTGTTAGCAAATATAAGAAAGATACGTGATGGGAAGAGAAGCGCTCGTCTGCAGTATCTCGCACTAAATCTGTCTGAAGGATTAGATAATATTGTGGGTTGTTACGGACATGCAGTTAATAAAGAGATTTTACTGGCGATAATACCATTGTGTAATCACAGATCGCGCACGAGCTCAAACGTGAGGATGAAGGTGGGGAAGATGCGGGTTTGGAGCATCGCTAGACCTGCATCGCACGATCCCACAGAATGAAGGGTCTCTCCAGCAGCCCCCCGCTCGCCCTCGCCTCGCCCCCCGCCCATCGTCTGTCGACAGGAAGACACGCAGTGACAATTATCTCTGCCTCATCTCATGCATACGGCAAGTTTGGGAATATTTGGGCAAAATAAACGACAGCGGACAAAGAATGCGTTCATTGTCCGGTGGATAAGTTTCAGCAACACATTCATTCTCAGCTACCCCGTCGCAGCTCGACCCCCCATCAATGATTCATCACTGATCGCTTTTATCTTCGATGTATCGTCATCTGATGCTGTTGAGTCTTTATCATCTATCTTATAATTGTAAGAAATCAGGCAGGAAAAGCTATAGAAGCGATTCGGTCATAAATAACATCAAGCAAATAACATCAAGCGTTAGTTTTTTCAATCATACCTGATATTATATCAACACAGTTTCTCAAACCTCTGGCCAAATCAAACATTATTTCAATGTCTACACTCAAAACTTTATCAGACATGATGTTTAATCCTGAGACTGGATGTGATTTTAGGACAGACGCGGTGGAGAGAAACGCGGTCGCTGTCCAGAGTCCTGAAACCGCCCAAATCCTGCCGCATCCAACACGATGCGAAACAACACAGACTTACTGTCATCTGAACATACAGCTAAACATGCATTCAACTTTAATCCCACCCGATAAATGAACGAAACGAATGAGTGATTTCTGTTCATTAGCTAGTTTTCACAATGCAGGTTGAGAAAATCATTCACTGTTGCGCTGGATGAGACTGAAAAGTCAAAACACTTGGTGGACAAACGCATTTAAAAAGAATGAAAAGCATCCATCACATCTACTGTATAATGCTGGTTTAAATAAAGCTCACCTGCTCCCGGACGCTGGACGACGGTCAGTGATGAAGCGGGTGCGTGTGTGATTTTCAACCCTCTTCTGTACAGACTGCGGTTCTGCAAAGCAATGCGCGCGTCCGCCGCTTCTTCAATGAAAGCAGCTCTGCCCCGCACAAAGATGGCGGCCGCTCTGACGTCACTTTAATAGACTTCAGGCCGAGTAATATTTAGCACATGCAGCGAAACATTGTTTAAAACAGCATGTTGGCGTTTGTACTTTTTATGAAGCTGCTTCTTCCCTCAGTGGAAGAAAACGAAAACATTTGTTTACTAGTAGCTTCTCTGAGACCACAGCAAAAGTGAAGTGAATTTAGTAGCACATGTCAGTGTCAGGGATTTTAATTGTTGAATTTAGACAGATTAATTTATTAGAAAAGCTTTGATTTGCATTATTATTTTAGAGCAAGGATGTGTTTAATGTACCGCTGACAGTTTTGGATTTATGTTCTACTTATGGTTGGTCTTTATTGTTTTGTACAAACCGCCATGATTTTCTCCCCAAGTTGTTTCTCTTTATATAATAGTGAGATTAAAGAGAATCTTTAAAAAATCCCTCACAATCGCTGAAGCCTTTGAAGTGTTTTTAGACTGCAGCATTCACACCTCCAAAAACGGAGGAAACGGCTCTAGAGAGAATTAGCAGCTACATTATCAACTCTAGACTAGACTCGCTCTCTGACACGTCACTCACACACTCATTTCCTCTTTAATTAAACCAGAGAAAGACAGAGGAAAAGAACAGAGAGAGAGAGAGAGAGAGAGAGAGGAAACAGGGGGTGCTGACAGAGATAAAGAGACAGAAAAAGTTTGGGCGGGAGTGGGTGGGTGTAGAGGAGAATGAGAGAGGGAGATGGAGGGAGAAAGAGAGTGGTTGAGAGAGAAGGAAAGAAAGTGAGAGAGGAGAATGGATGGGGAAGGAGGTGTGGTGAGGGAGGGGGAGGGAGGGCAACTCTGCAACGGATTTGACCAGTGACTCAGCAATCCCCCAAAATTCATGCTCCACAGATACACAGGAATCTTTATACAGGCCTCAGTTTGTTTAGGACTGAAGGACTGTGTGCATCAGCCTGCAATGTGATGTCCTTTCTAGCCAACTAACAGAAAATTCTTGCTCATCTATAAGATGCGTAATATAGGCGTGTTTGATTTAAACTGCTGATACTCTCACTGCATCATCTGTTGTGTTCGTTGAGCAGATGTAATGACCAGCTTTCAAAATAAACACATCAGACAGTCACCAAAACAGCGTCACAGCATGCAGACGTATGCAACCTCAAAACCTTCATACTCCAGAGAGAACCAGATTTCTGAGAGTGTTTGTTTGGTTTTGCAGATTGATAAAAGCAGAGAACAGTGCAGTGGGTTGTTAAATCTATCAGTATTCTAGAGCTCCTACACGGTGCAATAACTCCCTCCCTCTCTCTCTCTCTCTCCCTCCCTCTCTCTCTCTCTCTCTCTCTCTCCCTCTCATTCTGTCCTCCTCCGCTGTGAGTGGAGTTCTGATAGGTGAGTCAAACCGGCTGTGTCTGATCATTATCATTGTGAGCTTCAGTTGCTGATATCGGCACTAACATAACGTAACCAGTGAAGTTCAGTGTAACAACGCTTGAGCTGCACAGACTAACACCAGATTAATCGTGATTCCTTCACCTGCCCGTTACCATGGAAACATGGGGTCTCTCCCCATGCGTCACCCGCAGCTCTGCTTAGCATCACTTTTTTTATTTTTTTCTGAAACACACTAGCATAAAAAACATGTGTACAGGCGTCATTTCAGTACTTAACATTGGTAGTTAAAAAGGTAGTTCACCCAGAAATGAAGCTCTGTGTGTGTGTGTGTGTGTGTGTGTGTGTTGGGGGGGTAAAGCACTGCAGTGCTGCAAGAAAAGTCTTTCAATCCAGAAACGGGCTGGACTGGCAGATATAAT
>JAZGTK010023097.1:0-10061 GCA_036877625.1 Ambastaia sidthimunki | reverse complement strand
ATGTGTCATAGTTACAGATGAATGAGAAAAAGCAGAATCTTACCAGTTTGCTGTAATGGTATTTGCAGTATCCACAGTACTTCACATTATCAGCATCTGAGCCTTGTTCTTCACACAACAACCCAGCAAACTGAGCACTAGATACAAACGACATAACATTTGCTGTAAAACAGTTCTAACAAAGTGATGCTTGCACTAATAAGAAAACTAATTGTATAATCTAAATACAGCAGGGCTGTACAGTGTAACACTCTTGCTCACATGTGTAATACATTATAATATGCAAAGACAAAATGTTTTTTTGCACAACTTGGGCAGCTAATTTAAAATGTTTTTAAGGGTAACGTTGAGGTAATGTTCCCTTCAGACTGCGCTGGCAGCGTTGCAGATCTCAAGAGTCACACATCACAATTACAAGCTACGAGCAAAAGGAGAGGCTGAAACCAAGATGGTCAATAAAAAGATGAGATTCTGTTTGCCCTCAATGTCTGTGAGTTTCTCCATTTCCTGAGGATGAGCTTAAAGAATAGAAATGCCTTTGACTCACAGACACTACATTTAGGCTGTTTCTTACAGTCAGAGAAACACTAGTGGGACACATTCCCCTCAGCTGGGTATATGGATTAATCTTTGATGCATATGTGTGCTGATCAATTCTTAAACCATTAAAATGAATATCAAAAAAAAAAAGTAACACATTGACTATATTGTAGTAAATTGCCTGATTTACCTTTACAGCATAAATATATTAATTGTCTCTACATTCTGGTATCATTATTTGGGTTGCTATATTTGTAAGACTTTTTATTAATTTATTTAAATATTCTTTAAGATAAAGAGTATTGCTTAAAGATGACTGCTAAGGTAAAAACCTGAATGAGCTATTATTCAATTATCTGAATAAGATATTAAAATAATAATAATATTTTATTGAGTTAATAAATTGTGTTAACATTTTTAGCCCACCAGCAAATATATATGGATTAAAGGATTTCTAATAGGAAATACATTATGCTATGTATATGTGCTATA
The DNA here is from genome assembly GCA_036877625.1 of Ambastaia sidthimunki. NCBI lineage: Eukaryota > Metazoa > Chordata > Actinopteri > Cypriniformes > Botiidae > Ambastaia > Ambastaia sidthimunki. Next base: position 9,029 of record JAZGTK010023097.1, on the reverse strand, counting down.
CCTAAACATACATACTGTGTGTATGGTTCTATAACTCACCATGTGACGTGAAAGGCCTGTCGGCAGCCATGTTTGTTACATGTCATGCAGGCTCCAGTAGCAGCTTTGCTCTCACGGCCTTGTTCCTCACAGATGTAGCACGTCTAGAGAAAAACAAAACTGATTCTTCACATACAGAAACAACAGATTCCTGAGCGCAGTTATTATGGTATATAATGCATTGACGCATGACCCACAGCTTGTTTAGCGTGAAGGCTCTACCAATTTACCAAGTCTCCCAGAAGCCGACATTCCCAGCTCCTCCATTATTGGGCAAGTGATAACCATGCCATTTTAAATTGGCTCACGGTGAGGACTCAATTACCAACAGAGCTGAATCTATTTTATCCCAGATTCTAAACCCGCTATTTCAAGCATGAGATTAAACTGGGCTCCTTAGTTTTGCGAGTCATCAGACACAGTACTGAGTCCAAATCATATATCACTAACTGATTTTATTCTATTTCATGATCTACTGCATTGAAGGGCATCCATAGAAAACAAAACATAATTGTTTTTTAAAAAAAATGAGGCGTCATGACAAATCCCGTTAGCACGAGAGCTAACATTGTTTTCTTTATCCACACGGTTGAGTGAAAAAGTTTGTCTAAACATTTGGACGTTGTAATTACTCAAATGACAGTAAAGCACTGTAACTGAACAGGCAGTAGTCAAAAACTACATCTGCAATAAGCACACAAGTACAACATATAATCACACATTTGGCTGTTAATACATTATACATTGAAACCATGGGATTTGATCGTAAATACAGCTGGTTCTTTTCATTTCACACCATCACAAATTCACCATAAAATGAATCATAATTTTGACTCAGTCATGATTGTGAGCTGGATTAATGCATCATTCTGCTTATTTAAGATTGATAAATGTAGCACTCTGTCCCTTAAAAACTTGTTTACAGCACAGAGCTAAACATTCTTTTTACACACTGTTTACATTGCTAATTAATTTATCGGGCCCCTATGTTAAGACTTTGCTTTCCAACTGATATCAGCACCTCACTGCAATAGCAACACGTGTAACACGATTAGTTGTGTGTTATCCAAAGTGGTTACTCCGAGGTTATGGCACTTACCTTATTATACCGTTCGTGAGGGACGGACTGAAGCACGATGGGTTCCATAGTGGATACATTGGCAAACTCCACCTCAGGGATGTAAAGAGCACAAACCACATGGGCCCAACCTAAACAACACAACCAGACGTATTATTGCTGTGTTTCTTTAAGAAGATCCAGTAAAAACTGCAGGGCTTCACAGTGCCAGTGCCAATGTTTCACTCACGTTTAGGAGTATAAATTCCCACCTGCAAATGTGGAAAATTATATATGCACACCCTTGGGAGTGACATCTAACACCGAATAAAAATGGATAACCTTACCTCTATCAGAATAAAAGCTATATAATTCACTTTGTTACTGTCTGCCTTTTACTACTTTCTTTCCAAGTCCATTTTAATAACGCAAACTAAAGTTTGGTAATGGGGGTGCTTGCATTGGCCATGCTCAGAAAACTGCATTTTGTGTATTATATTTTTGTGCATATGCGTGTTGCACTTTGCCATGTAATTCAAGTCTTTAAATAATAACAGCATCCTCTAAAAATATTGAGGCATGATTGCTCCTACAGACAATTGTAACTGTAAAGAAGGGTATTAAAGCAGAAAGGTATACAAATAGGATTAAATATAGATTTATTTAGGAACTGTGGTCATTTGTTTGCTTATAGGCATGCCTACGAGGGACGTCTGGCTTCCTCCATGCTGTGAAAAACACTTATTAAATCACGTGGGCTGAGTGTGACCACAAAGACAGAACACCCAGTATTGGAGAAGTCACATGACATATTCTCATCTGCCTACAGTCTAGACCAAGCGTGGAACCATCGGGTGTCGACCACAAGCACACATACATAAACATTATATTATAATTACGAGCTACCGGCATCTCAGCTTTTCTCCACATCAGCTGTCTTTTTAACCACAATATTACTACACTACATGATTTTGATTTATTGCAATATTCTGCAACATCTGTGTAAGTGGGAGGGGAGCGAATGCAAATGAACTCAAGCTGAAATAAATAGAGAAAACAGCAAATGCACTGACTTCTGTTTATCCAGCATAAGGACTCAGCGACAGGCCTAAACTTAAATGTGAACCCATGAACTGTCTTTGACCCCAGCCTAAAGGGACAAGGAGGTGGGTTTTGTTGTTTTGAAGTCCCTCCAAGAATTCAGCAGAAGCCTATAAACCAGGCAATAAAAAAAACCAAGCACACCCCAAAGAACTTCTAACCCTTCTAACAGAAGGGTGGCTTTCTTGAAAAGAACAATTTGCCCAAGATGTTCTCAGCTACAAGTATACAAGAACTAATTCCTCACAATTTTGTTAACCTTTATAGAACAAATCTTTTGAAATGAATTAACAACAGGATCAGAAATGGTCTGTCAGAAAGGCAAAAAAATTAAGAAAACTTTCAGAAAAATTCAGAAAGCTCAAGACAGACAAGCACATTGTTTCTTCTTTTCCTTCCATGTGTTTTAGCATGTTATTAAATCAGTCATACTCCTAAACTACAAAGTTTTCATTTGGGAATATTCTTGTGTTTGCATAACTTAACAATAACCACACTTGTAAAAACCATGTAGTGGTCTGTGGAGGATGGGGGTCAGTGTTAGTGTGATGCAGTAAAAAGAAAATTTTTACTCTGTATGAGCATGGAAAGACAAAAAGTACCATCCACCATCTTTATAAAAAGTAAGTTGTGACCCTTCTGTCTTGCTCAATCGTAAGCAAACAAGCCCTAAATTCTTGTGTCAAACATCGTTTCCAACTCATAAATAACTTTAAAACATGGAATCCTCTAAGAATTTTAAGCAGCTTTCAAATTTTAGGCAAAAAGACATTACATGGTGTGAAACAGCTCAAGCATAAGCCTGGGGCGATGATGTTTCCCTCATGGCAGTTAAACAGCTCACCACCCCTAAAGATGGGGCATGATTCTGCAGCTGTGTCCCATGCCATGTTTACAGTCGCTGAGCTGCCCTCACCGTGAACCCAGAGCATGAAGAACAGAAGACCCCTCTCAGCCCCAGGATGACCCTGCTGAGACCGCCCACTCATAAAAATAAGGTGAGATAGATAAACATGCTTCCTTACACCCTCTTCTCAATCATTTAGAAAAAATGCAAATGAAATCTGCAAAGCTTTTGGTCACCTTTGTAAGCAAAGATACAAGCCCAGATCAAAAACAACAAACTCAAAAACATTTTAAATTTACATTGTTAAAAAAGGATAACAAAGCATTTGTTTCCTGTAATATCTTATAATATAAAGCTGTTCATTTTATCCAATGAACAGCTTGTTGATGAGGATAAAGGCAACATCTGCTTGACACTGTATTAAGCAGCATTTCTGTCAGCATTACAATTTCCAGAAGTTGGCTGAAATACTTTATATTAGAGAAACTTGAATCAGTTTCTTTGTTTAAAATTCATTAGTTGTATAAAAATAGAATCCTCAGCAAAGCAGGTGTTACTCCCAAGAGGTTACATCACTTTAACAGCTCCAAAAAAAAAAAAAGTGCAAACACTTCCTTTTTTTAACAACAAATACACTTTCTGTTCAGATTGTGAACAATTAACCAAGGTGATCTTGGAGATAAAAATAAAGTGATAATTTATTATTTTTGCTACTGTTTTATGAAACATTTTTTCACTCCACAGTGGGAAAATGCAGTGCAAAATAAAGCAACATGGTCTTATACACAGAAGCAAAAAAAACCGCACACAACACAGATGCCTCCTGTTTCTGAATATTTCTTGATATCCTATATTTCCTATATGCCACTGCAATCAATTCACGCCAAATAACGCCGTTGATGGTTTTTTATCATCAAGTGCTAAGTATTGAAGAACAGCAGTTGTGAAAGATAGTGAAGTTATAGGTCTTACCTCCATTGTCTGTTCGTTTCAGGGCTCCATCTTTGTGGGGACACAGCTCACACCTCTGAAAGGAGAAAAGAAACAACATGAACCCACTTTCCTTTCAACCATCTGCAGGCCAGACACAGCTGATGGTTTTCAGGAACTCTGGACAAAAAGCTAAAGCAAAATTTGAGTTAGACATCATATTCTTCCTTGAAACTAGAGAACAGAGTATCCCGGCAAAACTGATCAATGAAACTGTAGACAAGAGCGCCGATAGTTGAGTAAAGCTGGGAAACATTCACTGCAGCCCAGAACGGCTGCTAAACGTGACCAGTTCAGGTATAGGAGAAAACTGGTTTAGAAAACCACTTATTGTGACTAAATATGAGACAAGAGAAGAGATTGTAGAAGGAGTCCTCATGCATGAACACAATGACATTTCACTGATCTACTCTTTAGATGTTTCTGGAACAGGGTTAGATATTGGGGCAGAACATTAAGTTTTAACCATGCCATTATGTGCCACATACCACTATGTTCAAAGTTTTTAAACTTCTGCTCAGTCGGCTGTCCTCCTCCTCTTTGTTACAGGTGGTGGACAGTCCTCCTCCTGCAGGGGTCTGCCAGCTCGGCTTTCTCCCCCTCCACCCTTTAATCTTTGGGAATAAAGTGGCAAAGCAGGGCACAAATGGAAAAATGGGCTTATTTTTAGTAAGTGGAGGAATCAGATGCAGAAATTTCGTTTCATCTTTATGACTGCTATGGGATATGTAAAACAGCTTCAAGTCCTACTGTTTCGAAAATGCTAAAGGTTGTAAAATTCTCCTGTTGGAGATCATTCTGGTAGTGTATGCTACAATTTCCACAAATCTTTGATGTATGATTGGTTAGAATTGCAAAACAATTAACACTAAAATCCTGTTGCTTTACAAATGCTGTCCCTAATCTCAATGCTGTGATGTGGGATGCTACTTCTTGGCATAAATCCAGACCTTTCAACAAAAAACCCTCATAATGGGTTGCGAAACAGGTTTTCCCTTCTTGTGACACATTCTTCTGGTCTAAACTGCCACATTCATTTCATGCCCACCTGACAGCTCACATAAGTCACATGAACAGCTTGGCACTCTCATAACTGCTGACCTTTCAAAGGAAACTGCTTTAACTGCCAATGCAATGGCATCTATCCTAACCATTCATGCCTGCACTGCTGAACCATAGTCTTCTGTTTAAAGACAACAGAATGGTCTATACTGGAAGGCAGGTTTGAAATCTTTATTCAGAACACTGTCTTTGACTATAATGTGTAGAAACAAATAAAAAAACAAAACAAACACGCCAGTAAAAATGTCATTTTATAACTTGACTTTGAAATATGTTTATGTGACACTGTAAACTGATTATGTTAATCAGATCTCCTTCAACCTGGTTTTCTACAATTTTTTTATAAGCAAATAATAACCACCTGCATGAAACAAACTGTACCTCAAAAACAGAGATTTTGTATACATATAGTAGAAACTGCTGAGAATTGTAAGCAATATTCATTGATACTATATGACACATGTTTTCACACACTGTTTTGAACACTACAATCTACATACAAAACACTGTATATAGTGTTTATTAAACACTCAAAAAACAACCAGCTCAATAAAATAACTGGTCCACAAAACATCAAAAACCATAAATTGTTAACTATTGTGTGTTATATAAAAAACAGGATAAAGCACAGAATTCGGACATTTAGGAAAACTGATAAACCCAGAAAACCATGAAACTTGCATTACAATTATCTAAAATTACCTTAATGTCATTACGACATGGTTCTATATGACTTGTACAAAAATATAATTTCTACATCAGGAAATGGTGATCCTAAACGAGTGTAGCTGTCTGTACAATCTGCATGTAAAACAGTGACTAACAAATGTGATTTTGTTTAAAAAAAAGTGACAGGTGCTGTACTGCATTGGCCAGTTCATTTATTCCCTAGTGTCTTAATAACTCACCTCAAAGTGCAAAAAGTCTACTCTAAACTACTTTTAGAAGTCAAACACAGATGCTTTTGGTTTTAACTATTTGCTTTCAAGCTTTACTAGAAACATTTCTGTTCCCCTGCTGATAGGATTTGATGTCAATACAGGTAAAAAAAAGTCCTGCACTGTGGTACATAACCGTGTCCAGTCAAACACACAGCCTAAATGCAATGCAATGTATTGTGACCTGATTAAATAATGCTGTGTGATGACAGACTTCCTGTCACAGATGCCTGGCCTTCAGCTGTGTTTGCGTCTCATTCTAGCTACCAATGTCTTAGTCTGCATTAGTGACTTGTCATTTGGCAGACACTTTTATCTAAGGCAACTGAAAGTGTATATAAGGTACACATTTCCTCAGCATGTGTGTTCCCTGGGAATCAAACCCGTGAACTTGCTATTGCAAGCACCATGCTCTACCATTTGAGCTATAGAAACACTTCAAGGGTAAACTGACAAGTTCAAAGCATCAACAACAAATATCTCAGCAACTGTACAAAGACTCTTCAAACAAGCCCCATATATACAAAGCCAGGAAAGACGTCTAGACAAAACAGATAGTCTGAAAGATTTGTATAAAGATGAGGAAACTCACCACCCTGGCAGCTCGCTCCTGCGATTCACATTTCCTGCAGAACCAGGGGCCTGTGGGGACTTGGACAATTCCATAGCAGGCTGAAATAACAAAAATGAAGGGACATATGAGATGAAGAGACAGGCTTCCATCTACTGTGTATCAGTTAACATGACGTTCTTTTCCTGTTAGAATTTGAGTTTGACATACCAGTGAGGTTTTAGGGGACAAGTGGGGGATATTGTTAATGCAACAATTAAATGCAATATTAGCCCTAACAGGAAATGTGTTTTTAAAGTGAGCAAATCAATTTTGTGTGCTGTATGACAAAGCAAAACCCCAGATAGTGCCATGAACAAAAAAACATTTAAGCTTCTGTACAAAAATGTAATCCATTGTCATATGTACAAGTATTGTGTACAAAGTACAAGGAAACACTTTCTCTAACTATAAACAAGGCACTACACACTGCTACATTCACATCCTATACATATGTACATAAAATGTACAGTTCTTAATATTTTGTAATACTTGTACATTTATGAATGACAGATGACAGCCTTTTTTGTGATTTTTTTATTTTACCCATAAAAAAACAAACATGTTTCCTACTGGTTTCTGAAACAAAGATTTGTATACGCTGTCATCTACTGCCTAAATATCTAAACAAACTAAAACAATAAAAGAAAAAACACAAGAAAGCTGCACAAAAAAACAATACACGACCCCGATAATAATCAATTATTTGTCACTAGTTGACAGCTTGGATGACTGACCATAAATATAAATGTTATGAATGTGGCTGTAATGACGTGAGCATCCGACTCATCCGTTCCCATATCTGTGACTGACACGTTTTTGCTCGTGAACCAGTAGAGATAATGAACAGCCATAAACGACATGCTGTTTCGCTCGTGCTACGCACACAACATTAGCATACAGACGTAGCATTTTCCACCCAAGGACCCGAACACGTTACAAAGTACCGCGACCCACCATCCTAAACAACCAAAATATCTTAACAATCGTCACTACAAAAAAAGGCGCCACATTAAACTTCCACATTAAACGCTCGTCGTACTGAGCGGTTGGTTGAGATAAGCTAAGTTAGGCTAGGCTAAGCTAAGCTAATCCTCTCACCTCAACAGCAGGGAACTTATCAAAACATCCGCCTCATGCAGGCCTCCCGTGCAGAAAGATCAAACCACGCGTCCGCACATTAAAGACATTATCGTCATATTTACCTTGATGGACGGCGACATTACAGCCGTGACCGTCGCAGTAGACTAGCGGGTTTTCGGCCCAGCCTCTTTCATCGGAGCAGACGCAGCAGCCTCCGATCATCTCCTTCATAGTACTCGCCGAGTCGTCGTCTTCCTCTGCCAGATACAGCTCGCTGGATACCATCTACCACGGCCACCGCCACACAAAGAGTAACAAAAAGGTGATCGAGCGTGTGTCTCACGAATTACTGTTTCCCATGAAAGTCGAATTGTATGTCCCATTTCGATGAAAAGCCATATTTCGGTTACAAGGCGGTATTTTTTTTAAGGCTCAACGCAAATCCAGTACTAAAGGATCTCGGGATGTGGAGGCTCATGTGCGCCTGCGCAGAACAAACATAAAGGACGTAGACTGGAAGAGGCCTCGCGGGGTTGTTTGACGCACGCGACGAGCGCCATTGAACTTTTCCGCTACTGTACAAAAGCCGTCAATGTGATGACTAATAAAATACGATTAATCTTTTCACTACAAAAGAATATATCTTTCCAACACAATAGAATATGATTTACAAAAAAGCCCTAGCCCTTTAAGGTGATTTATACTTAATGCATCATTTATTTATTTAAATGAAGGAAAATGTACTTTTAAAACTATAAATAAAGGCTCATTTATGGTTATAGAGTTATTGTCCATTCTTTTTTATTGTCCATTCATTCTCAGTTATTTGCACGCCAGTACATCCAGTGCAAACAAATATGCAATAAATAGGCAGATGTCAAGAAAAAAGCCGACCTAAAACAATTGCATTGCTCTGAGAATGACATATTTAGTCCAGTTGCAATCACACTGATTCATGGCTTTATTGTTTAACAGACGTTAGGTATTTCCTATAGCTACGCTACTCCACTAATTTTGTGTCGAGTAATACGGATAATATTTGTGTACTGCTGCATAGCCAGGCAGCAAAGGAATGTTATAGCTATAGGCTGTCTGTCATCACTTTCTGCAAGACCAACTTTACCCGTATCAACTGATCGGGGAGTTATGAATAGTGTTGCCTATAAATGCATTATCAAAAGCAGTGCAATTTAACGTATAAGCACACAATCCATTGCCCTTATTTTATATAACTTATCTTCAATCTACAGTTTGCAAATGTGCTGAAAACACAATATAAGACTTCAAAGCAAACTCAACCAA
>JAZGTK010023096.1:0-10061 GCA_036877625.1 Ambastaia sidthimunki | reverse complement strand
CAACTTGTTTAGGAGGTTTTAAAACTATATTAAAACTTAGGCTGCTGCTCTTTTGTGACAATAGCTGACCTGAAAGAGAAATCTGACTATATAAGATGACTTTTTAATGCTCACTATATCACCAACTCTGCAGCAAAGCTGATCATGCAAAATCAAGCTTGCTTAAGCCTGAGCCTTAACTAAGTTACCTGTGCCTCTCTGCCGCCATCTCTGTTTGAAACATAAAATTGCAAGTTACTTGCAAAGTTTTTCTTAACGTGACAACTTTAAATTACAAGCAACTGCTATAGTAATAAGCATGCGGACATAACCGCACAGATGAAGTCAAACATACATTTCTGTCAGAAATCGGACCTAACAGCTCAAATTACAACTCAAATTATGAACTTGCTGTTGTGAATCAGGGTAAGGAGACAGTTTCGAACACTAATCTTTCATGTACTTGTTTAACAACTGATTTCATTTCGAACCCAAAAAAAGTTTGTTGTGTTTCTGCCTGTTCACGTGAAGGTGAGTTGGATCCGGAGAGGATGGGTTCCGGGATCCAGTACGGTGACGCGTCCCTGCGGCAGCTCAGACAGCCCAGAGGTTCTGCTGCACCGATCAAGCAGCAGTGTAACTGCTAGGGTTCTAGATTTCCTGAGTACCACCTGACACCATCATTACACACAACCTTCCCCCTCAGGTGAGTTAATATGTATTGACATGTTGGTGTTAAAATACCTTCCCCTACCCCAGCTTAATATGCAGAGAAACATTCAAGTCAGTTGTAGCTTGTAATGCTTTTATACATTGTATGTTTAAGCATCCCAACACTGAAACATTGGCTTAACCAATGGCGTGAGTTTGGGGGTGGATTTTCTGTTTAAGCGACCAATTGTAAATAAGGGAAAGTGTTCAGCAAGCAATTCCTATATTTGCAATTCTGTTAATACCACAGTAAAACATCAAACATAATTTTGACACTCAGTGTAAGACTGTATTGTTGGTTTTAAACAATAATTAGCTTTCTCTTCCTCAGCTCCAGGTGTCTCTGGGTATGCCCGGACTCTACCACACCCAAACACATCTGGATCATTTCTTTTAGTCCATCTACAACCTTTGACCTCTGACCTCAGAAATAAAGCTTTTGGCTTAGGACAGATCTCCCCGGCCTTTTTAAGCTGGGCTGAGACATGGACAGTGAGGTGAATGTTGACCTGACTGAGAGACTGTCTGTGTGTATGGTTTTAACTTTTAACCTGTGATTCGCACTTACACACCATTCTTTCTTGAGGGGTAAACAGACATCAGCTAGACTTCACAGGACTGGGTTAAACCATTCAACGAACCAGAAAACATTTAATAGGATTTTAGAAACCATTTCATAAATTGACACATCCAACCGTTGTTGGTGTTAAATTAAATGTTTCCCAAAACAGTAGATGACAAACAAATTAGCATGTGAATGCTGGTTATTTGGTATTAGCACAGGCTGTATTTGTTGTCTCCATTTAAAAACTAAATTTGTAATTGTTTATATCCAAATATCTACTTGACAAAGCAGATTGTTAAACTTCCTGCACATACTGTTATATTGGCCGTGCATCTGTAGGGACCTTCTGTGCCAAATCTTTTGAAGGCACAAAAGAGGTGAAGGTGAAATGAAACATCTGTTCAGACTCTGTGATTTGGTTGGAGCTTCCTGCAGCATATCAGGCCTCTCTGGCTCAGGGTTCGAGATTATCATCTAACTTTATCACAGTCATCCTCTGCATAGACTTCTAACTGTAATGTCTGTTGCTTAAATAATTTATTAAAATTTAAGACTGTTGTATGTGATCAGTTCTATTCAAAAGGAAAAACCTGATTTTAGAGGTATTTTTATTTTACACAGATATAACAGATATTTGGTTAGTTTTAACTTAAATGGAAATTTTGGAGTCTCACAAAAATGAACACATACCTGGGATTTATTTTATCCCCCAAAATAACATGTATTGCGTAAAGAATATGAAACCTATTTTTAAGACCATTAAGTTGATTTTTTTTTTCAGCATTGTGGCACATTTGACCCACTTCCCCCGATTCTCAGTAGCTTATTAGTGTAATGCAAAAAAAAAAAAAAGTTAACTCAAAATTAACTTTGTAAAGTACTGTTGTAAGTATACTTTATGGTAGTATTTATTATAACGATTTGTGCTGATAAAAATTGTTTAGGGTGTAAATGTGGTTTGATATGAAAATAATGTCACAATGCAAGAAAAGAAAATAATGGTCCTTTTAAAATAGGCTTTATATTGTCTAGGTTTTTTTATTTTGATGTAAAATTTGACCCACCCTTTATAAGTCACCCTTTTTATTTATGTTAAGTAGACACCACATGGTTTTATTAAGTAGATTCCCGTTTAACCTGATTAAGACCACCGTAGCATGATTCATCTTACACATGAATTAATGTGGGTGTGGTCTAAATGAATATTACTCTCCCATCACTGTCATGCTTTGGGTTTGTTTGTTCTCTGGTTACCCATGACAGAGAGATCTCAGTGACATCATCGTTACACACCACAGACAGCTGTTTTCATCTGTGTTTTGTGATATCATCTATGTAATGTGTGGTTTTCATTTCTCTGCAAGTGCACTTTTTGACTGTTTATATACTGTACCTATAGAATTGTAAAATTTATAGTAATTTAATTATATTACGTGAAAGATTATTGTTCGGGGAGTGATCATTCCTACTGAAGACGAGTCCAACATCATTTCGGTAGTGAGAGTTTTCTTGCCATGATAGCTGTGGACGTTCTGTTAGTCATAAACGTGGGGAGGGTGGAGATATCCACGTCCTTAAACACGAAGCACAGCCTTAACTAACTAACCATACGATTGTTCACACACTGTTAAGGCAGTCACATGTGATCATGGCTGCATCATGCTCTCATTATTTTTTTAAAATGCACTTATACTGTGACTTGCGCTTCGCTGAGGCCAACCACAGTCAGTCTTATAAGGTGTTTTCTTTTAATAACCTTAACTAATTATTCAACAAATATTTGACGCAGAAGAATTTAATGTTATTGGTTAAATACAAATTAAGCTTTACCAGCAAATTTGTGGCATGTTTACAATTGCTGCAAACATAATTTCTGAGTCATTTACAGCTTGGAGTTAAACTGTTTTCTGTGGTAATCCACAGCGTCAGATCAGCACTATCAATAAAAAAAGCTTATTTTGTATTAAACCCAGAACATTCCTTTACTTTTGATGATATGCACGGTTAAATAATAGTTAAATTGTTCCCCTTAAGTTGGTGCATGGTGCTGCCTTGTGTGGTCCCATGAGTATGTGGTTCATGATGTTAGAGCTCCACTGCTGGAAACGTTTGAAATTTGTTGGCTTATTCAGGTGGAAATTGGTGGCATTTCATAACCAAACAATATCAAAAACTTCAAAGCATTTGATAAGTAGAGTAAAATACTGCTTATAATCAGGTGTTGCTTAGTAACTAGTGTGATTTTATTCATAGAAACTGTATATCTGTAACATCTATGCTGTAAATAAGATTGAATTTGTCTATTGGAGTGTTTGGGGGGGACGGGTGCTTGTTCCTTTTAAAGAATAATAATTAAAGTTTGCTTGGTTTGTTATGTTGTGAATTCATTTTGTTTTTTATGTGGTAGCAGAGAAAATGAGCAAATTGCTATTTCTGAATCAAATTATTTAAGATTACAAATGCAGGCAATATTAACAAACCTGCACAAACATGACATTCACACAATAACGTTCCTATACATATTATGCAATATATATTCAAGAATATTTAAGAATTCTCTTCTCTTTATTAATTTGTTTTATAAATCACATTCATGTTGGAGGCATGTACAAGAGCAGGGCTTTTCCATCTTTTTTTCAGCTAAACTAAATTCCCCTAAAAGTGTAAATGCACACCACTTAATAGTATTTTATGTTTTTATTATAAAAAAAATGTTACAAAGCTGTCTTTAAATATTTACAGTTTTCTATTTTTTGAAGCAATTCGCTTCATTTAACACTCAAACTTTCCTCTAAATTTCTAGTGCATTCAGTTTCTCTTTTAGGGAAAAATGACTCCAATTCAATTCTCCAAATAAAAGACTGCAAAAGTCCCATTTATAAATAAATTCGCTGTTAAGAAGGCTTTTTTCCTCATAACAGTCCACTTCAAAAATCTCATAAACCCCCAATTGAGAAATCCTGCACTACATTATATATTTTAACCAATTGAGAACAATGCAGAACGTGCGTAATACTGTATCATCACTTCACAGGTAGATGGCGGTATGATACATCTCAAGAATCCAGCTCTTACACTGGTCTGTGAACAATACAAGCTTATATATAAGTAATACGTCATACAAATATTTCAATTTGTACTTATTTGCTTTATTTTACCTTCATTGGTACATATACACTGTCAGGACAATATAAGAGTAACACCATTACATCAAATTTATTCTGCAATCTTACAGGGATGACGAGGTAAATGTAGAATAATTTCAACAAAGGCAAAAGGGACAAAAAAGACACTAAAAAACATACAAAATAAAAACAGATTCTCATAGTAACTTTTGAATCCAACTGTAATGGAAAGTTTCAGGGCTGAGCAGTTGCCATAGAGCTTTTGGAGTGAGGGAAGCAGTGCGGCAAAAGGGAAATTAAAAGTACACCATCTTTTGTCATTTCCCCCAGCTCTATTCTTCTACTCAGCTTTTTTCTGTTAACTGCCCCCTAATCGCTGGCTTGAGTTCCCCACACAGCCAACAGATTTCAATGCAATTAGAACAAGTGGCAACAGACACTTTAGATGACTGGAATGACTGGCTAGTTCATAAAATTACACTTACAATGTATACATATTATCTATATGGATTCAATACAAAAACAAGCTTCACAGTACTGCTTTACACAAGTAGCACAACAGATATGACTAACAGGTTCGTTCAATTGTGTTTTCACCTGTTTTTGAACAATGACTATGTAAAATTTATTTCATTAAATATCTACTGACAGGTTTATTAACCTTTCTGGCCATAAGACAAGATTCTCTTGATATGTTTAGGGATGATTGTTTAATATAATCAGAGTTTAACATTGCTGAGATCATGTTTGTCCAGGGATAGTAGTGTAGAGTGTAGATCTTGTTTTTGAGGACATACGCTTCAATGTCACACCAGTTTTTGGCCAGCATGATGGCCATTCTCTAGTTTTAGTGTTAATGAAGGGGCTTGGAGAGGTTGCCAGTCCTCTCTTTGAAATCTACTGTGCTATAAAATTGCTGAAGTATTCAGTTCTGACATTGCCAAAACATGCAGAGAAGTACTTGGGTCAATACCAAACCACAGGGGAGTCTTACAAATGCATATTTTTAAAATTTGTAATTAACCTTATACAAAAATGCAGAGTCACAACAGAATTGCAGCATCCTTCATTATGGAAGTTATTTTAGAGATTTAAAGAAAAGATGAAATGTTTGTGGATGCATTCAGCAAGATAACACCCATACACACACATTATGGCTTGATTGCAGCAGGGGTGGGCGGGGCCTGCTGCAATGGCGAATAATTGATTGAGTGACAGGGCTAGACACCAATAAGCTCTTTACTCCAGAGACTGCAACATAAGGAGCTGCTTGAGGACCTTGGTCTGGCTTGTCTCTCTGATCTCTCCTGCAAGAAACATCTCGTCCACCACTGTGTATACCTACAACACAATTATACATGTAACGTATCAGTGAAGGTGGCCTCAATAAATTCACATTTACTCTTAAAGAGACAGTTCACCCCAAAATGAAAATTCTGTCATCATTTCTAAACCTCTATGACTTGATCTTTTCACAAACAGAGACATACCAAATGTGTACTAAATAATTCATGCAAGATCTGATGAGGTTTATTAGAAAGAGGCAAGCTTTTACTGTTTTACTGTCTAGTCCTTTTAAAAACGTAATTTAGCTTGCTTATTGCTCACCAGCTTAAGAGTGGGCAAGACTTTGTTCATGCAGTAGGTGGATTCAAAAATACATCACATAATTACTGCAGCAGAAATCAAATGCAATTACCCAAAGCAACTTTTTCTATCATTACTTCTGGTTTTTCTTTAAAGGCAGCCTCCCTCTCGCACCAAATGGATGTTCTTAATTGTATGAGTGTTGTAATTATGCATCGAATACCTGTTGCCATGGTGCTGCATTAGTGCTGAAACAGAGAGCTAATTACATCTTTTTCTCTCTCTACTTTTTGCTGGTTGGGCCGTTTGTCTGCCAATGAATCTTCTCTAAATGTTCTTCTCACTGAAGCACTTCATGGATATAATGTACTAAAGCATTTTGCTCATGAGAAACACATTTTGTAATCAAAAACTATCAAAAAACTAGTTGATAAGTGAGGTTGACTAGTTTTAAGCAATTATTTTAAGCAATTACATATAAATGTATGTTTATATGTTAAGCAGTGCTAATGGCTCTCACACGTTTGTGAGAGTTTAACAGAGTAGATTTCATTTTGTTGCCATGAAGAAAGTCCTACACTTACTTTGTAGAAATTGAAGACCAGATCTAATTCACACACATTGTGGAAATACTCATTCAGCACCTGTTGAGAAAGAAAACGCATTGGTTACAAACTGCTTCATTTCAACCAGTATCTGCCTTTAATGAATAAAAACAATATTGTTCTCTCCTCCACCCTGATCAAGTAACACGGGCTACACTAGATTTTACACATGCTAAATTAGTTTGAACCCTGTAAAGAATATAGACAACAAGATATTACATGTTGTTTTGAATAAATAGTAGTATATTTTAAGACAAGGTCAACCTGTGATGTTTAGCTGCTCTATTGGTAAAACATCACCAAAGTTCACCAAAACTTCTGTACCCAGCTAAATATGAAAAATCTTTGCATATTGTCTGTCAGTCTTCTGCATTTACAAGACAGCTAATGGAACTCAAAGTCTGATTGTGCTTTTAGTGCAGAAGTATCAGTGATGTGTGGCTGGGTGGCCTGGCTGTGGTGTTGCTTTAAGTCTTGTGATATTTAGCGTATGGGCTGATTTGGGTCCAGTGATTTGGGGATATGATGGGGGAGTTGTTTACAGTCAGGGTCAGAGGAAGTCCTAGCATTCCATGTCACAATGTTCTTGAACTCATGGCCGCTGGTTTTCCTCACTGCCACATTCCATCAAGACATTAGAAAAATCACACGAGTAAAAGAGCTCCCCACGACCCCGATGTCCTTTTATTTACCTGAAGATCACTTCTGCATTGTTCATACACAATGATTACAATTAGATTGTAATGTTTACAGTAAGGCTGGGAGATTATTGAACTAACATTATAACATCACAATTAATGATTTGGTCATCAACAGTTAAAAAGCCTGTGTCAGTAGACCAGATCTATAATCATTTCAAAACAATGATTTTACTATTACTAATTTTACTATTTGTTTCCATTCTGACTGTAAATTGTCTATTAAAGTCCCTGTGTGGCATTTTACATGCTTTAAAAAAATTAATATTAAACTGACAACTTGCACTACATAGAAAAATATTGCTATTTTTGCTAAGACTGAATATATTAGTACTATTAAATAGAAACAATTAAATATGCTGGAAACATGCCTAGATTTTTAAGTTTTCTACTTCTTGCTTTAAATATTTTGAATCCTATTTTTAACAAGTTTTCATCTTGTTACAAAAATCCATTAAAAAGTGTGTATCAGTTTCAGAGTGTAAACATAAATATTATCAACATGTGGAGCTTATAGTGTTTTTTTCAGTGACCACAGGAGCTTCGTTATATTGATACCGTATGTGTGTTATTTGTGTAAAACCAAAATGCATATCAATGTAAAGCCTTCACAGCACATTTATCATGCTGAACATTAAACCCTCATTAAAGTTAATCTCTTTATGTTTCTAAGCCAGCAATCACTTAAGGCTCTGCATTTCTTATCTTGATTTTGACTCCATTACTGCTGCATATAAGGTCGGTTTTAATTATGAATTCGGTGTCGCATAATCAATTTAGTTCTCCAGTATTATGCTGAATAGGCTTTTTAGTGGATCAATTCAATGCAGGACATACAGCTAAAGAGTCCATTTTATCTAGTGACAGCCAAAACATTTCTACTGTATATATGCATGCATATAAGCAGCTATAAGCTGTAATATGTGACTTATGATTTATTTCCTAAAGCAGAGTTTATTGGCCTGAATAGAGTATTTATGGGATAGTTTTGATAATGGTTACCTCAACAAAGTTGTGAATAGCCTCCAGGTAAGCCAGGTTATTGTCCGTCACATCCACACAGATACAGAAATACAGGCCGGCATACCGCCTGTAAATTATTTTGAAGTTTCTGAACTGTGGAGGATAAAAGCATAATAAATTAGGTACCTAGATATGCAACATTATATTGATGTCCCATTATACAGGTTTTGGGATTATTAAATAAGGATTTTAAGAATCATTGTGATAGCACACTCACAAAAAGCAAGAAACTACATTTACTATAGAAATGTCCTCATCAATGTTAAAAGTATGTATGCTACCTCTACAAAGTTGGTGTGTTTGGCGTCACGGACTGTCACTACGGCATGAACCTCTTCAATGAGCTTCTGTTTCTCATCATCATCAAACTGCATGTACCACTTGGCCAGTCTGGTCTTACCTGCCCGGTTCTGGATGAGGATAAAGCGGATCTGTACACCAGTGGAAGGGAAAAGCAAAAAAAATTTATTAATAATAAACAGATTATACAAAAACTTACATCAAGTAACTAAACAATTCCTTGTTGCTTCTCACTCATTCACTTTTATTTCCATTCTTACTGGGTTAGAATAATGTTAAATTAACAAAAGATTGTTTTGCATTTTTCATACTGGTGATTATAATCTATATTTCATGTCTGTATGATAATATTTGATGACCTTGATTATCTTTATGTTATCGACATATATCAAACTAGCCTGTTAGCTTAAACGCAAAAGCAATAAACTAGACACCGAAACCTACAGATGAAATATATAGGCTTACCATTATGTACTGAGTTTACAGATCCAGGTCTTCTGTATTATTTTAATTAGTGTTTAATTGATTTTTTTTAAGGAAATATACCAGTCTCAGCTTAAACCGGGCTCTGTAGCTGTCCGCTATCTTTTTCCGGACAGGATGCGAGCAGAAGGCCGTTGGCGCTAGAAATTATGGGTATTGTAGTTTCACTTGCCACACATTATCATACGAAGGCATTAAGAAAATGTGACACAAGACTACAAGTACCATATTATATTGGGGCGAGCTGTTGACGAAACTAGCACATGACTCGATAGTCCGAACAAATTATTAAAAACGTTTTATATGAATTTTGCTTTGGGTATAACAACTCAAGAAACATAGATTTATTTTATACATACAGTATTAATCGATTTAGCTGTTAACGAAAGAACACATTAATATAGGCTTTAAGGCGCATTTTAATAATATTAGCGGGAACAAATAGTAATGAAAGCGTTGAAGAATCCTTTTGAATAATATCGCTTTTTTGTCCCAACCTTGGAAAATAATTTACATTGTCCATCTTGAGGAAAACAAAATGTGCTGACCAGGAATAATATCAGGAATAGAATGAAATAAAAAAAGCTTAAGACCTGTTACATACCATATATACTGTGTGTGACCATTCTTTATATTTTGGATCCCATTTTAACAGCTTGAAAATACACATTAAAACCAATAGTAATAGTGATGCCCCATATTTTTGTTGCTACAGTTCATGCTGCTATCATATAAAATGGAGGATCAGATTTGTATTTCTGTTTCTGTACTTGTTTATCTGTTTGCAAAGCTGGAATGGATCCATCTACTACAGAACAGTGTTCAGAAAAGTTGGCCAGGGTCTATGCACATATTGAGAAGGGGGTTGGGGCTTGTTAAGACATTGCACAACTGTGAGAGAAAAGATTGTGGTGGCCCTTGGGACTATAAGAAATATTTCAGCTGCAGACCAGAGGTGGGAGTAGAGACCTCTCACAGTTTCTTC
>JAZGTK010023095.1:0-10061 GCA_036877625.1 Ambastaia sidthimunki | reverse complement strand
AAAACGATATCATGATTTTTGTTCAATAAGAATAGGAAGTAGAGGATGAAGTTATTACAGGAAGTCTCCCCACCTTAAGGGTCAAACACAGGGAGTCACTGGCACCCAGCCAGTCACTCTCCAAAAAAAAAAAGCTTAAACAGGCTGTTCAACATTCCTTGTGGTTTCATTGCCTGTTTTGTTAACGGCTGGCCTAAGACAATTTAAAAACACTATATTGCAGTTCCTCAAAATGAACTGCTAAATATCAATGCAGCCATACAATCAGTTTTACCCTTTATGCATTAGCAACATTAAACAAAAAATAAAAAGTATGACAATTGCTCCAAACATTACTAATTCAAATTTTTTTATAGATCACAACACTTTATTATGATCCCACTTTTACTATTATTTCGATAAAATGTAAAAATGTGAATTAACCAGAAAACTGATCTTGTGTATCCTGTTCTCCAATAGGTCAGTAAGTTCTCACCCCTCTGAAAACTTTGGCAACAGCTATTAAATGACAAGATGGTTAAAGTAACTCATAGCTCTTACTGACTTCTACTACTCAACACCTCTGTGCAATGACAGGCTCCTGTCAGACTTTTGGAGAGGAAAAGATGCTCCGAAATTAAATGATGTTAGTCATTATACAATACTGTGCCAGCTCTTAATATTAGCCCTTTGCTTTTATTGTAAACACAATGTTGTTTTACTATGAGATTTGAGAATGACAAAAACTTTAATTGCAACCCAACAGACACAAACTGAAAGTTAGACAGACAAGTTAAACAGAGTTAAAATGATCTATCTACTATCACTAAATGAGCAATGCTGGCGATCATATGCAATAGCCAGCATGACACTGTACTTTCGTTTTCACTGGGTAAATAGTGAATGTGTCACAGTGGTCTGTCGTACCTATGAGCGCCTGGAAGAGGTTACTCTGGAAGATGTCAATGACCCTCTGGATGGAGTTTGTCAGCTGTCTGTCTTCAGTGTTACCGAGTTTGGACCTGTATTCCTCCAGCAGCACCAGAGCCCGCTGTGCATCTGTCCGCAACACATACATCAAACTCCTCATCAATAACACCATTACAGCAAGCATATCGTCAAATATTTCAGACCTCTTCTAAAGTGTACGACAACACGCATTTTTAAAGGTTATAAATCTCTTTAACTATATTAACTTCAGGTGTAAAAGGCGAATCAATGAAGTCTCTATTCTAAAGTGTCCTGCTTTCCAGTCTTGAAAAGCCTCTTACGGACACCACCGTCAGACTCCATAAACTATATTCACAGTTAACACGGCTGCATGAGTTTAATGGGGAGTTTTGTGGAGTTATTGGGAATATCTTACCTTTTCTCCTGACCGGCATGTTTCAGCTGGGCTCGTGCACAATAATAACCAATCCAGCGGAGCTCGCGCTAGAAACGCACGACGCACGCGATAATAAAGCGCTTCTCTTTCCGCTCCTTCCCGTCCAAAGTGTCAAAGAGAGGTAAGCAAGACGAAGCTGGCATGAAACTCAAATATTTATCCGGTAAACATAAGGACGGTTCGGGCTGATGTGAAAATAAGACGTGCGCTTATTCTTTTTGGAGTCGAGCGCTGCACTTCTTCAAGCTGACAGTCACGCGACACCTCAGTATTGCGCCGTCCTCCGCTGACAGCCCCGCACTTCCATTCAAAAGACACACAGCCGCTGCGATTCAGCCTCCACAGCCGATCTGCTCCGCGGCTGAACATATGTCGTCGCTAGTCGCAGGAGGGCTTCCAAAAACTCCCCAAACTGCAAACTACTCACCTCACTGGCGATCGCATGCAAAACCTCGGCGATTTAAATCCACGCGTCCTCAGTTTGGGCTCGTTCTTCTTTCCCTTCAGACGAACGTGGATTGTTTTCCTAAACGTCAAACTTGTTTCGTTATCTCCTCCTCTTTTCCCTCCTATGTGTCAGAAATTCCAAACTTTCCTCCAAAATGGCGTCCCAGGGTTGGAAGAATGTCACGTGACTCTAGACCCTACCCTTGACCGCCCAATCATGGAACCGAGCTACCTTTCAGATCAGGGTTGGGAAGGTGAGACTTGACACTTTCTTAAAGGAGACTTACGCCAGTAAGCAAGTGGTACAAACAAGGGTCCATCCATACGAGCATAAAATCAAAGGTGTTGATGAAGGTATAGCTACAATCTGTTGCCCGTATGTTCAGTCCAAATGAAAGATTGCCAGGTCTGTTTGAATACACCAGCCTTGAATACCAATACAGTGCTAATAAGTTGTAGTAGCTTCTTCACGTAGAAACTCAGTTGAGGGAGCATTATGTAAAGCCACATGAGCTATGGCTGTGACTGCAAAGTTATCAGTGTTAATCCCAAGGTTTAATGCTCAACCTTATAGGTTATGTCTGTTTAAATAGCCCAATTTAAAGGTAATTTGAGTGCACTAAAATTAATGATCATCAGGTTGTTGGAAAAAAACATGCAAGGAAAAAGTATACATGTGCTTTAAGTTATAGTTGATATAATTATGGTGCTATAAATAAACTTGTAGTGCATTTATTGTAATATGTAAGCATAAAAATTACAAAATAATGTAAAATATTTAAATGTCAAATAACCTCAGCCAGATTTAAACAAAAAATTATCTGTGTACTTTTCCTTTATTAGTGTTTTTCAGGCCCGGAAAATTCAGTGTTGTTTGTGCAAAGTGCAAATGTTGTTTGACACCCACAAGCAGTCAATAAATAATCTGTATGCAAGACACGCCAAGTGACACCTATGCTCCTTTAAAAAAAACATGTATTGACACAAACAACCAAAGATTAAAAAGCAGTCATAATAAAAGGGGATTTTATTTTTAGATGATCATGTTTTATGAATGACCCTCTCTGATCTCATAGAGGCTACCTTCACTTCACCAGTGTACACAAGCAGTCAGGATTTCATTGTGTCATTGCATCTGCCAGTATGTATTTGTGTTTTGATTTTACCTGTTTATATTTATTTTGGTGAAATACCTTTGAATGTTTAGGAGTCTGAATGTTTAGTTTCCTCTTTTGTACTTTCATTGTAAAAATATTTTGTGTTTAATATTAATTAACTCTGTAGATGTAATTAACATGTCTTATTTGTAATTGGGTGTTGATGATAGAATTATTTGTAAACAGTGTCAATGATAGAATATGTATCTGTAAGCAGTATGACTATGGCTGTTCTCAGCACATGTCCATCCCGTCTGTCTCTCTCATACTGCACAGTGATTATAAAAGCTGTTTTTGCTTGCCGCTCTGGACAAATTGCTCACAATTAATCTTGGCATAAATCAGAATTTTGGCAGCCGTATCTGTGTGCATAAAATGAAATGTCATGAAATTTTGTCAACAACAAATGAAACAAAATTGAAATGGTGAAGTGACATCGTTGTTAAAAGTTCAACATCTCGTCTGTGCACACAAACGATGGTTTTGTTTAGCTTTGTTTGCTAATTGTAATGATAATGAAATGCTGTATTGAAATTGTTGTTACCAATATTACCCATGTGATTAGCATCAATCCTTTTTGTATTATGGTAATCGTATAGCAGCGTGGTATATAATTTAAGTTTATTCTTCTAATGTGATGATGGCCTATTAAACAAGTCCCAGGCTGTAAACACAATAATTGTCTGGTGTAATTTCAGTGGCCTGTCAGAATGCCAAAACATGATCGATCCTGAGTAAGAGTGTGTCTTCTGTTCTTGCAGCGTTTAGATTAATCTGAGACCCTCTTCAATGTGAGAAATGTCAGTTTTAGGAGCAACGCTTTTTTAATGGAACATGTCTAATAAAGATTATGTGCCATTCCATGATAAATCATATTCAATGATTTTACATGGTTGAACTCCTAAATGGATTAATTTTCTGGTGTCATTCAATATACACATTCATATCTAGCTTAATTCATGCATCAAATAAAAGACATAGAGACTTTAGACTCTAGTTCTACTGAAGGCTTTTGTCAACCACAGACTGCTGAACTGATTTTTCAAGGAAACCACTTATACTATATCATGCTATTTTGTGTCTAAACTTGAATAGCTAGTAGTCTGACTTCATAATGTGTGAAGAGAGATTTCCTTGTAATCTATTCAAGCCTCCTGATCATGTTTATGATTAGATGATGGGGAAGGGGCTTAGAGTGTATGTGAATGGCCAGATGGCACCCTGCAAATCCCACCTTACATCATAAACTAAGTCTGTTAATGTAATCTCCCACAGTAGTATTAATACACAAGACACTAAGTCTTATCTACATCTCAAACAGCCCTAATAGAGCACTGGGGAGACATAAACACACATTGTGCAGTAATATGTGCATAAACAAAGCACAATGGTTCAAGTGGATGGGTTGTTGTGCTAAGTGGCACCATTCTGCACTGGGAACCAGTACACAAGCAGTGGTAATGATATGCTGACAGTCTGCTTAAAAACATCTTTGAACATCTTCAAATATGTCTCCGCATTGGCGATGCACAGAATGTTAATATGCATGAGGACAATCCAAGGATTAAATTCTCAGTTTTCAATTTGACAGATAACAATGTCAAATGCAGAGCACAGAAAAGTCTTTGTGACATGTTTTTTTGTGACAAGTCACTGAGGACAACATGACAACTTATAATAATCATATACTAAATAAAAGACACAGCTTTAGTGTGAGGCCTACTGGAGAAATATGAACAATATCAGGTTTAAAACAGACACAAATCCAAACCAATTACTGTCTGTGCAGCCAAGAATGTGCAATACTCAGTTTATCTGGCCTGTATTTTTATGCTTAACTGTCAACCAATATCCTTGAAAATCTTAAGTCACTTCTGCTAGATGATGTGACAGTTTCTGTTATCTGGCATTACATAACACTGCTCATCTGACACAGTCTTTCTCAAAGACAGGCTTTATGTTTGTTACTTAATCAGCTTTCATTGTATAGTGTAACGAATCACATGCCATACACTGACAAAAAATGTACATGTTTTTTTTTTTTAAAAGCAATATTACATTTTTAATGAATAATTACTAAATCTACAAAGTTACTGCAGATGCAGACCAGAGTTATATATCAGCAATCCATAATCAGAACATGTATACAGTCATTTTTATTAGTCACTCATTAGTTATAGCACGACGAATCAAATATCTTCTACTGAATGTTTTCATTAGGACTTTAGTTTAATCATGATGCTACACAAATTATGTGACTCAAAGCAATGAATGAACAATGAAAGCATGCATTGTTGCTGATTGTCTCATGCAGACATATGCCAGCTGGCATCTTTAGAAGGTCAGAAATTATGAAACATCTCTATTAAACCATTCTATAATGTTTGTCCTAATAGGAAACAATTTATTATTATTATTGAGAAACAATTTATTGTTTATTATACAGTGACAAGAATGACTTTATTCCAGTATGATCCCATCACACTTGACAAATCCCATTGGTGGTCAGGTCAATGGTTTGAATTAGCTTCTTTGAACTCAGGGGGTTAATCCCAGAATAACAGAGAATACATCAAAATAATGATATATGTGCAAAAAATTTAAGACAAACTAATGCTATCAAAACAGATTGCAGTGCATTGATGGATTAAATACTTGAGCTCTACACATGTCATTGTGCACTGAGCACGCGTTTCTAATGACAAAAACTGTGTTTGTCATCTATTAGCAGTCATTTTGCTCTTAAGGCTGCTCTAGAAAGGTAAACTGGGTCTATTACACAGAGTGACTACATTAAAAAGCTATTGTACGAGATTAGATCCATTTCTGGCACAGTACATTCCCTCTCACTCGCTCACATTAGTTCCGTTGTCCATCACATTTATGGGTCAGTGCTGTCTAACAGCTTCTGTTTTTTTAACTCTAGACTCCACTCCAGGGTCTGACCATGTTTTACTGACAGGAAATTCAACAATGTGGCCTATCATCATAGCATGTGTCATTTAGAATACATGTACTCGTGTTTCATTATATAATACATAACTAGTAATAACATAACTCTCCATTAGACACTATCTTACCCAGCATTCCTGTATAGCAGAGGTTTTCTCATGAGATCACAGCACTATGACTGGCTAATTACTCTGTCAATAATAATGAGTCAAACTGATTGAAATGGATGGACTATTAAATAACACAATGAACTGACATGAAGTAAAATGACATTAAAATGACCTTGAAACACATGATGCTCAAATTACCTAAAAGTGTATCTCTGTCCCTTTGACCATCACCTGCACATTTACTGGGGATTTGTTGACCAAGAGTGTAAAAAACTTTTCCTATTAATAATAATTGCCAAACAACAGTATTAGTATTAATTAATATATAACACATTCTTGTCACTTTTTAAAGCAATATGTATATTTAAAGCAACAGCTGGGCCTCAACAAGGAACACAAATAAGTTGTTCTCCGGCAGCTTTACGCCACAGTGTGTATGACCTTTGGCATTTAAAACAAGTCAAAAAACATCTACTGTGTCTGCATTTATTTAAAAAGAAGAACATTATTCATTTAAATGTGGTTGGTTAGAGTAAAAAAGAGGATTTGCTCTGTGCCGTAGACTTTCCACTGAGTCAATGCATATATAGCAGTACAGCACGGGGATCTAACCAGAAAAGCAGAACGAATGCAAGCCCTAGTCATCGTTTCTCTGGTGTGTGTGTGTGTGTGTTTTGGGCATCGACCAGGTCTCTGCTGCCATGACCATATCCCACATGAGGAAAAATAAGGCCTTGTGCCAGTAAAGGCAGTGAATGAGCTCTGGTCAGAAGACGGTTTCTAATGGAAGGCACAAAGAGTCCTGGTGTCTGCTTGCTGTTGAGAAAGGGTGAAAGGAGGAGCAAAAGAAAAGAGAACGAGCACCACAGAACCTCCTTGGCAGTCTCAACTCGGCCACCATGTACCAGGCTGTACAAAAGCCTCTTCTGTTTAGCATAGTGAGCAGAGAGGGACGGGCCCATTGTATGAGTGTGTGTGTGCGTTACAGTGAGAGAGCTTGTGTTGCACTGCGGACACATATTTGTTTAAGCATGCGCACTAACACCCGACACAATACGTACCAACACGCCCTTTAGTGGCTTATAAATCCCTTTATCTCACCTGCTAAGCGAGTTTTCAGTACAGTCTCTACACTATAAAATAAAAAAAATAAATTACCAACTAGCCAAAATTGCTGAGAACAGTGAAGTTTTGCAAATGACACGAGATTTGCGGAAAACAAAACTTTTGTTTTAAAAAAAGGCAATCCAGTGTATTATGTTGCAACACTTTACACATGTTTACAGTACACCAAATGAATAACCCTCAAATTCAGATTTTGCTCTCATCTGACCTGCCTGTTTGAGCACAACCAGACGTTTGATGTAGCCTTTGCTTATGCTAATCACAAATTGCTCTGCCTCCTTTTCCTGCAGTGGAAATGAGCCATTCATTGTACATGTTCTCTTCAAGCACTTCTGCTCAATTCTATTGAAGTGTCCCTTTGAAGTCCTTCAACTCATGATGTCAAAGAAATACAGAATGGAAACATTATAATTCTTAGTGAATTTACTGAAGTAACTGCATTAAAAGAGAATATATTTATTATGTTTATATAGGCTACATATATGTTAATTAGGTCTTGTTCCTACATTTAGGTTTACCTTAGCAACCACAGGGGGGTGTAGTTATCCCTGTGTCCTTGTGTCACCCCACAGCTCTCAGTTTGAAAAAGCTGTGGACTATTAGGTCTTTTTCCATGTTATTTTTGTACTGGCATCCCTGACTGATCTTATTAAAAATAACATTAAAAAAAATAAAATAAAAAAACCTTTATAAGCAATTATATCACAAACAATAATCAATTAGAAGAAAAATTGACAATATACCAGATCCAAAACATTACATGATTATCAAATTATCAGATGTCAGGATAACTATAATAAGCGTGATGTCATTGTTGTAATTTTGTTGTCAATTTAAAATAAACACTTATCAAAGAGCTGGCATATGAACATGAGAGACAAACAACCCTAGCAATGTCTGATACTAATGATGGCCTAACAGTGTAAAGCCACTCTATCCGGACAGCTCAGGTGGTCTTCAGTCTCTTGGAGAAAAGAGGCAAAGCTCCCTTGCAACAGAAAGTTCAAAATCCTCACTAGGCCCAAGATAAGCTGTTGTAGTCTCTCTGGACAAGCAAGAAGCATTTGTGTTGACCTGGGCAGAAATGCTAATAGGATTTAAAGGAAACAGGTCACCAAAATATTACAGTTTTGTATTAAATTTTTTTTAACTTTATGTTGTTTTAAACCAGTATGCTGTTTTGAGCTACACAGCTTACAATTCTTCTTCTGTGTTAAACAGAATTTTTATTTTTGGCTGAACTATTTCTTTAAGAGGAGAATTCAACTAAGTAAAATAATTAGTATTGTTAAGTAGCTGGTTAAGGGAGTGTGAGCCTGGCTGGAATGACACTTGATTTAGATTAGAGATACTATTTTAGTTTGGAATACGGTTGGAACAAATATTATCCTACAGACTATCAGAAATGAAGATATTTACCCCCACTGGACATTTATTAAAAGATCACCTTGCAAATGATCAAAAATATACTGTACCGCTAGTAAAGCTACTCGCCTAGATACCATTACAGAACTCTGAACAAGATTAGAAGAACTTTTTATATCTCAGCATTAAGTCCTGAGCACACAGCAATAGCAGTGTTATTAGAGCCTACCACACAACCACAATTTACCCATAATGAAGCTCTCAGTTCTTTACTGGATGTCTGTCTGAAAGGGTGTGGCTGGAATATGCCACACTTCTACAATGACATGACATGCAAGATCAATGCCTTGCCAGAGGCTCTGCACAGCCCTGCTGACCCCCTGCCCTAATTTGAATACAGCTAATCTTACAGCTGTAATCTACCCATGACATGTTTTGACATGACAGACAGACAGACAGAATTACATTGAGTCAACCTTGACGATGTATTTAAAATCCTCCTTCATACAATCAATTCTTTTCTGTAATTAACTCAGATAGGGATCTGATCTTGAATCTCAGTAGCTCAGATTATCATGCATGTGAGGGAGTCTGATAAGTGATTTGAGGTGAGCAGCAGTCAGTCTCCTTTAGAGAATGACCGGGTTAATATCTGTCTGCCCTTCGCAAAGTGAATGATTGAATTTCACAGGCTGCTTTTCTGAGCTGTTTAAGGAGATAAAGGGCATCTGTTAGCCCTTGCTGAATGTTAGTTTACATCAGGAGACAGAGGTTTTAAAAGAAGACACATGCTTTTGTTTTTTTTATTCATGCTTTAAATATGAATGATCTTAAACCATGCAGCTTGTTGTGATGAAATATGCTGCTATTTTTCTAAGCAACCAACATCACTAAAACTTGTTAACAACGAGGCCTGGGTTGTCATTCTTACTTATCCTGACTATGGCAATAGTTAACCAAACAAATATGCTCTCAATTGACTTTTCCATCTTTATGCTTTATGTGGTTATAACGTTTTTGTGTTTTATTATTTATGCATATTAAACACATAAATGGCAGAGATTGGTCCTGGATTAAAGGTTAGTTTCCACCTGCAGTGGATTATGGAGCTTGTTTTGTGATCTGCCAGTGAGATGTGACCAAAACGGAAGGAGGAAGACACAAGTAAGCCGATTAATAGCCAAGCTCGGAATGGGATCAGTGGCGCTGTTGCAAGCACAGACGCTGCTAGAGATAGTCTTCCACACACGGGCTCACACTTTGGAATTCTACCAACATCTAATATTAGAAAGCTAGAGTCATTCCATAGGGTGGAGGTGGGAGGAAATGACGTCATCCACCGTGATCTTCCCTCTGTATATGTGCATGTGGGTCGAGATAAGTAGCTGAAATGTGGAACATCCCCAGTAATTGTGAAATTTTACGTTGACTCAATCTATGATTGTGCAAGTGTGCCACCTAGTGACCAAATACATATATGACAACAGGACACAAACTAGGCAGCTGAACTATAATAGGAATATAAAATCTTAAGGTTTT
>JAZGTK010023094.1:0-10061 GCA_036877625.1 Ambastaia sidthimunki | reverse complement strand
TCTCTCTCTCTCTCTTGGTTTGAAGTCTGTTGGGCAGACGGCATAAAAATAACTGCTCTGAAAATCTAAGGGAGCCCTGCTTGATGTTATAAATGAATGATCTGAAATAATGCAAAGCCAAACTCTTTTTAAGCCCAAAATGTCAAAGCCCAAAATTTCTTCTTATATGTCGGAATGAAATAAATCACAGTAAAGTGACAACAGTGGATTTTTTTCTACGGTTAATCCAAAGTGACACCAAGCTGATCTCATATGTGGCTTGCTTTAATTACATTTATGCCTTTGGCAGTGTGTCCCCTGTGAATAAAATCCATAACCTGGGTGCTGCAGGCATCATACTCTACCACCAAGCTACAGGTTACCACAATTTTGACTTAAATGTGTGTGTACTGTATATGAATGAATGAGGAACTTGGCAGGCATGTGGACAGAAAGAAAGCTGTATGAGTTCAGAACAACATCAGGCTGAAAAATGATGACAATTTTTATTTTTGGGTGAACTGTCCTACACATAAAATGTCAAAACCCAGCATTTACAACATACTTTCACAAAAACAATGTTTCTACTTTTCTCACTGTAGAGGTCGGGATATTTATGGTTCTTGCAATTGCCTGTAACCAGACAGTGTCTTTTAACTGCAGTGAGGCACAAATTATAAATGTTTAGGGGCTCCAGAACAGGTCAGATTGATTAATAGAGCCGGCTGAGGTCACTGTGGGGTTTTAATGTAACATTCGGAGAGGCAGGGCCATATTGTGCAAATAATAATAAATCAGGAGCTAGCATGAGCTAACACGCATGCAGACGCTAACTGCTGGTCATCAGAATAGCACATATAGGGGGAGAATTTATATCCCAGCATCAGTTTTGACACATCCCTTTAAAGCAATGAAGACTGATGTTCAGTAAACATATGTTTGAGCACTTTTCCACATCTATCATATGTAAATTGTAAAGAAGTACGTTTCAGGTCATTGGAAGGACGTTGGGTACATTTTTTTCCTCGCTTACCACCTAGTGAAAAATGTTACTGCTCAGTAGACGCTTGTTTATAGCTCAGGATGCTCTCAGTTTAATTTATAATGTAACTGTCCCAGATGAAAAACATACACAAATGAAACAATTGTTAATATACAGCCACAAAAGGGAAATATAAAATGAATGTGGATAATATAGCTCACTTGGAGTACAATGACAATTCGTTGCTTACTTGACAAATCTGAGCAAAACCTGAGACACTGTTGAGATCTCAACTGACACACCAAAGAAGAACGTGTGATTGTCTGAGTCTTTGTCTCAGGAGAAAAATCTAAGAAGCAAAAGTTTCCATTTGCTCTCCACTGAATGTCACTGTTGACTAAGAGAAATTTTTAAAGAGATTGCATTTATTTTATTTTTATGGCTAGTGTTGCCGGCAAATCATTACAACCACACACTGACAGTTGTAAGAGTGTAAACAGACAGAAAAAGCATGGCTGCACCAAAGATTTCCCTTAGTGTAGCCCATTTTGAGCAAGAACATCAGTCAGTCCTCAGAACGGCACCCTGTAGATTACAAGCCACCGTTACCTCACCAAAATCTAACGCCCTCTCTCTGTTATATATCTGTTGTCTCTAAAATACTTTACTTGAGCAATGGAGCCAAAAAAGGGGCCTGATATACAAATGCATCAAACTAAGTGTTTGTCAGGAATCCATATTTATATATTCCTTCAATAAACGTGTCCTTTAAGTAAACCAAAAATATTACACTGGGGAGGGAGAGGCAGCAATCGTTGGCACAAACCATTAATTTTCTGGGAACGTGGCTCGCAATACAGCGAAAGTAGTGAGGTGACCTTTTCCATGTTCAAGGTAAGTAGAGACGAGAGATACAGACAAATGAGACACTAGAGAGAATAGAGGGTGTAGGACAATCACTCCATTCCAAAACCTAGTGTGCTGACTGGACATATACTCCCTACATAGGCTGCATCCTAACTGAAAGAAACCTCATAAGTGACTCATTACAAATTATGGCAGATGAAAAGAAAATACGGTTTTACAAGCAATTGATTCCATCAAAATTGGGGAAAAAAACATTTGACAAATTGTTGCTTCATTCTTTTTGAGCCAGCCTTAAAAAGCTGCCTGGGATTCATTCTCAAATTTAAGAGAGAGAAAGAAAGGACTACAAGCTTTTACAGTTTTTTACAGTATATTAAAAATAGCACTTGAAAGATCAGTTTTCTTTGAGAGAAACTAAAAAGAGACAGTAAGACAGGATCCGGGGGAAGACAGCTGGTAGACTTTCGACTTGATTAGTGTAAACAAAGTTTCATCTCCCACAAGCAAATAATACTAAGTCACTGTAACAGTTCTGGGCTCACAAACAATGCTGATTGCTTTTTCAGACAAATTTATGTGCTCAGATC
Source organism: Ambastaia sidthimunki (assembly GCA_036877625.1). Lineage (NCBI taxonomy): Eukaryota > Metazoa > Chordata > Actinopteri > Cypriniformes > Botiidae > Ambastaia > Ambastaia sidthimunki. The sequence continues at coordinate 7,646 of JAZGTK010023094.1, read as the reverse complement.
TGCTGTGCTTCACTCTGCACTGCCGCATTGCGCCCTTCCAAGTCGTGAGAGAAGTGCGTTGCATGTATGTTTGACTAACTATATCAAATGACTTGGCAATTACAGCATTGACTGCATTCAGAGTCTGGCCTTAATTGGCTCTGGATATATTGACCATTGTCCTCTTGCTCTTCCCTCTGCCGCGGTCGATGCTGCAGCTCGCTGTCAAAGACCGGGTCGCCTCTCTAAATCCACACCTCCGTCTCAGGGGTCACGCACAAGCCTGCCTGTCTGGAAGTCATCTGACTGGGGAATTCAGGTGCGAAGACAAACATGTGCCATCAACAGCTAACAAAGAACATTCTTAGAATGTTGGCTAGAAGTTCTCAAAATGTTCTTAACGTTAGCAGAACTTTTATTAACATTAATTATATTATGTATCAAAAATGTTGTTCTTAAGTTGTTAGCGAAACATTTTAGAAACGATACAGAATTGTAAAAAATGAATTGTGTTCTACAACAAAGCAATAACGTTAATACAAATAAAGTCTAAACATGATGTCAAAATAATGTTAATGGTTTTGTTACTTAATGAAACCGTTAGGAAACATTACAACCTAACATTGTTAGCTTGGACAATGTTCGCTAGCGTAAAAGACACCATATAGCATTCTGTTCAGGGGTGCAAGAGAAAGTCGATTCTCTGATGCATCGAGGTTCTTTCTCTACAGATTCTGAATCTATTCTTAAAAATTAGAAATCAATTCTGCATTCAGTTTAATTTATGGCTAAGTGTGCCAGAAACAGAACAATAAATGTTCACTGATGTATGTATTCTAGCAAATTCACTTTGTTTGGATAATCATGAATAAACAATGATCTGCACCATCAAGTTTGAAAGGGACCGTGAAAGAATTAGGGGGGATCAAATTCTCACAGGGAGTGAAATTTTGATACAACACCGGCGCATACCCAGTCATGATTTAAAATGAACACAGAATTGAGTCTGAATTATTAAGGAAACGTTACGAATCATTACAGAAAGAATCACAATGCAGAGAATCAATTCTCTTGCAACCCTTTCAAACAATTGCTAAAGAGTTGCAGGTACTTGCTCAAAGCATTAGCCCAAATTTACTGACTGATATTGCACCCTCAGTTAAACTCACGTTTTCATAAAATTATTATCTTTCGTTTCGTCCATTTTTAAAACGGTCTCGACCATGTTATTGAATCATAAAAATCAGATATTTTAGCTCCATAAAGTTTTATTCATTGTACATCTTGCATCATGCAGCATGTGGGCTCTGATCACACATATCCAATTTGGATGCAACAGAACATAATTTCTATTTGGTAAAAACAAGGCCAGATAAATCAATTATACATGCATATCATGTCTCACATTGACTCTAGCAGCTTTGGCAGGCACATGATAGACCCAGTTGAATATTTGACATTCCTTTACTCTCCATGTGCTCAATTAATACTGTTTATGGCTGCAGATACTTTCTCAAACATCAAATTTTTCGTCCTTGAAGAACTCCTGCCTTTAAATATCTAAAGCATAATCAAATATAATCCAATATATATAATATCCATGTTGAAAATATCAATATCTGTATAGCCGTATATACTGTAAAATCACGTTTACAGTAAAAGCACCTGATGCTGTAATCTGTAAGCTCAGCGGGTCTTTTAAAGGTTCAAAGAGTTCTAAACACTAAGAAATCTCTTGTCTTTGTTACAGAATGTGGTTTACTGTTTCTGTGACCTCTAAGTACAGTACAGTATGTAGTTCAATGCATTTTTTCTTTTTTCAACATATTTACAGCAGCTCAGACTCAGAGTCTGATTGTAGGTTTATGGGTCTGTCTATTTGGCCAAGACAGTGATAACTATGATGGAACACACTTGATCTTCCCCAATGTGTAATTTTTTACTCTTGTTCAGATAGATGGATGTGCTGTGGCTGTTTGCAACAGTTCATCTGCGTCGTTGCACAATTGAGTTGCGTTTTGCCCACACAATAGTTCTTCCAGGTGAATTTAATACATTGCTTTTGTTGGTTTTGTTCATTTTTTTCAATTCCTCCATCTTTGCGAAATAAAATACAATACAGGATTCGTTTCTTGAATCCTAACAACAGATGGTGGAATCTTTGTGGGCTTCAGTTATTTATACATGAATTGGCAAAGAAGTCCTTGTTCTACGGGTTTATAATAGAACTGAGAAGAATGCCTTTTAAATTTCAATTGTACTTAAATTTGAAACAAGGTAGCAAATACGATTGTACTTATAATTTAAAATTGAATTAAAGGAAGTTGAACTGCAATTTCCCAGTAGCAGTACGTTACGAAAGGCAAGATACTTTAATTCCTGAATTTCTCTGAATTTCGTCCAGTCAGTCAGATTAAAGCTAAAAAAACATGATAACAAGATTGTAACCATTTATGACTCATAAATCACACAAGAGGAGTAATATCCAAGTCAACTCTTTACACTTTTAACACTTCACAAAAAAGTCACAAAGCATTATTAAAATTCATGACAGAGGTTTGTTTGGGTAGAAGATGAAACCGTGTCCTATCATAAAAAGGAAATGAATTTTAAACGTATTATCAGCCGTCTTTCAGAAAATGTTACAGTCAATCCTCTGACTGCCCAACACCGTGTCCGTGATCCCTCTAACATAATCTTATCTAATTTCATTGCATTATATTACCATGCGGCTTTTGGGAAATAAATAAATAAATAAATAGGAGAACAAGATTAAAACATGTCTAGGAAATTACTGGCCATCCAAAGCTGTAAAAACAGTAAAAAACATGCAGAGTGCAACACTTGGAGTTTATTTGGATCCCTGTGAAATACTGATTGCATAATGTTATCTACCAAAAATTATGCAATTTAGCAGAAATAGGTGGCCATTACGTTTTCCAATAACTTGTGCTGAACATTCTGGATTTATGAGAGTTAAGTGGTCTAAGAAAAACTGTTTTACTCAAATGTCAGTAGTGTGTCATCTGTACACATCAGAACATTACAAGAACACATCTTTAACCAATCCCACCAAGATTCAGAGCTTAGACCTTCTTACACCAGAGATATTCCAAATCCTGGCTTAAAACTTCATAGCTGAAAACCTCAGTCATTTGAATTTTCATTAGTGTATGATTCAAACACAAAATGATGGGTTTGATTAGTTTTTACGGTTGAGATTGAACATGAAATCACACTGGATTGAAGGCAGAGAGAGCTGTCAGGGGAAACGGTCTGTAGGAGTAATCAAATTGTCTTCAAAACCCATCAGAAATGATTACACTTCAGTCTGAGTGAAATTCATTAACCGTGTTTATGCATTCTAAAATGCTACCTTCTCAAAAGTATCAATTTATACCAATATCAATATTGGCTTGCTTTCGTTATTTATAATAGAGTCATTACATTTTACATCTTCCACCTGCTCTATGTTATAAGGTGATATATTTTGGCAGAAAACAGGATCAAGAATTGACCAATCGGGAGAAGTGGGCGTTGCATAGCAGAACGTATTATGCACAATAAGACCATAAATATTTAACTAGACTTTAAATTGACTTCATGTTGACATTAAAAGCAAATAAAGAAGGTAAGGTCCTTATAGAAAATGACTTTTACTGATTATTTTATACAGCACTGAATTATCCTACAAAAGATTTCAATTACCATCTTTCTGTTCTTGATGTGAAGCTCTTAAAACAAGATCTGAAGTTCACAGTACAGTCTGTTTCATTCTTCTAAATCACATTTCTAAATAGTGTTTACTGGGGTTATTAGTTTGAATCTACATACCTAACAGTCTGAATAAAGACAAACAGACCAAGCCATTTTAATTTACAGTAACGTTTGTACACTGCAAGTAGTACTGAAAACAGCAGGACTTGTCCATGTTTTACAAAGTAAGGCAACATCCAACAGTCCAGTAAACAGTCCAGTTCTGGGTCTACATCCAACAGTCCAGTAAAAGCCCTATAACCATAACCTTCCCGTTTAACAACAAGGAATAGCATATTAGGAATGATATACAACCAAACCCAAATTTTGACTGGCTGTCAGGAATTTTTGTTCCACGATCAACAAAGATGTTTGGAATTTGGCAAAATCAAGTTAACGAATATCAAAGTGCCACAGATATTTAGGTAATTTAATTTAGCTTGTTCCATTGCATGTAACATTTAAAATAAACACACGTCTGCTTTGTGTTCGTATACATGTATATATATCACTGTGGACATTGTGACAGCTGAAAGGAAGATTATGAATGAGCTGCCCAAACCGGTAGAAAAGAGCTTTTATTATCGTGACTACTGCTCTATTATACACACCTTTATAAGGCAACATGTAAGAATATTTGTGCATGCATCTCAATTATATTATTCAAAATTGATTTATGATGATTATAAAATATGCATACTTCTTCCAGACCATTTGGTCCAGCTCATCCATAAGAATATTACAACATTCAGCCTACATATTAACGTTTCCATGCTAAGTCGTGTGCTACATTGCTAATGAGCAAAGAAAAGCACAATACATAAATTACAAACTCACTCCTGAACTCAAGCACACTGTTCTGGAAGTTACCCTGTGGTTAGCAGACATAAAGAAGTTGATTACAAGCATTTTAGAATATCTTTATTTAATTAAAATGACAAGCAGCTATACCGATTCAGATACATATAAACTTTTGCATCCTGAAGCCCAACAAGCCATATGTAAATTACAAAATTAATCAAAGTGATCGGTGAGGTTCATTTGAATATGCATAAGATATCACTCCACTCATTCCAACCAGCAATCACATTTTTACTTGATTATTCTGCAGGTTTTTGTCAGTCATTAAGCTTTAGTAATCATTCCACACTCAGCATGTGAAATGCATGATTTTAAATGGCCGCATATGTCATCATAGCTTTAAATGCAGATTGCTGTTTGCTGATACAATCCACCTAATGATGGAGGACATGATACCTTTCATGAATCAACTCAGGACATAATACTAAACTCTCTAGCAGATGGCCAGAGTCATTCATTAGTGTAACATACAAGCACATGTTCACGTGTGCTCAAACATACAAACACAGGGGCTTTAGAAGCAATATTAGGGCTTCTCACAGACAAAGTGTTTTCATACTAAGATAATGATATTTACTATAACGACCCCAAACCTAACCCTCACGCAAACTGTTGACATAATTATATTAAAAAGCAAAACATGATTTATGAGCCTTTCAAACAGTTTGGACCACTTTAACTGTCCCTACACATAAATTTAAATTAATCTCTGAAGTTAATGCACAACTCTGGCCTAAATTCTTTCATCGTGAATCACAAAATGCACGCCCAACATTAATTCTCCAATTAAAGTGTGTTCATTTTACAGACAAATTTGCATGGATAGTTATACAGATATCTGCATATATGATCAGAACTGGCCACTTGTCCAGGATGTTTCCCTGCCTTTGGCCCAAGGCATTCTGGGAAGGGCTCCAGCACTACACAAACATATACTGTAGAGGTCCTCAAAGCCAGCATAACCTCAAAGCCACTACATTTCAATTTTGATTTTATACAATCAAACATATATACGTGTGTATACCGTATATGTATTTACCGGTGTGGACATTGTGACAACTGAAAAGGAGATTATGGATGAGCTGCCCAAACAGGTAGAAAAGAGCGTTTATTTCCTTCATTTTACAGATGAATTTGAATGGATAGATGTATAGATTTATGCAGATATGATCAGAATGTAGTTCTGTGATGGGCAGCCTCTGGCCTGACATATACTGGGAATTTCTCCAACAATACACAAACATATATAAATCTTTAAAGCCTGCATAACCTCAAAGTCAATAAATTCCAGTTTTAAATCTATTAAATCAGACATACCAGTGGACGACACGACAACAGTTTCTATTCCATTAGCTACTCAATGTATTTTAATTCATGAGAGCTTCAGTCACAGTATGTAAAGAAAGACTAATCATTGGCCCTTGTGTTTCTTACATTTACTGTGGTGTTAGGGCATATCTAAACCCTGGATAAATAGAGAGGGATTAGTTATGTGTGAGAGGGGCTGGAGAGAGCAGTGATTACTACACAACCCTTAACAAATGCTCTTCTAAAAATCTCTGCATGGTTTATGTAGGGTCAGTGGATATACTAGTTTTAGAGACGTCCACGCATGCATCATAATAAATTGGATACACTTCAAAATATATATTTTCCATATTGCTTGTTTAAACTAAAAAAGTAAAACTAACCTGAGCAGAACATAAGGTCGAAACCTGCTTTATTCCACAACTATATTCATGTGAAATCAACAAAACTGTATAAGTAAATTGACAATACCTGACTTTCTAAGATGTTAGAGACAGCAAAAATTTAAAAGCACACAACAGCCACTGATAAAAGATAAACCAGTCCATTACTATTTTCTGTTCATGTGCCTCTATTTCACATTTTTGCCTCTGTCACACACACACACACACACACACACAAACACACACACACCTGTGTGAAGCAACTATTAAACACTAAAAAACATCTTCGCACAAACATTATGCATCCAGGCCAGTTTGAATGACTGGCTTGGCCAAACTCTGCGATTTGCTTGACGGAGACATCGGAGACAAACGTTTTAAAAGCAGTAGTATGATATAACAACAAAATCTATATTTAAATGGCTGTTTAGCAACATTTTTAACACCCGCTGGCAAGCGCGGGTGTTATAGACTTTAGAAATACAATGCAATACAAGTGACATTGTGCACATACCTGTCGCATCTTGCTGTTGAATTGTGACGCTGTTTCACTGTTTCTTCAAGAGATTTTAACGTCCATATCTGTAGTCAAATAAATCGTTCCCGTTCAAATACACAACATAGGACTATGTGTCTAAAGTAGTCGCGCTAACTCAATCCAAAAGTTCAGATCCAGCGGGCTGACAGGTGTGTAACTTCTGATGGATGTTATTGTGCAGGAATGACAGCCGTGTGGCCCGTTTTCAGCTGTGTGACCCGATTGTACTCGCAGTCAGAAGAGAGGGTGTCGTTGCTAGCTCACCTTTGACAATTTTATCTTACTAATAATGTCTCTTTTTTCTGATATTAACTAATGTTAAAAGTATTCATATATGAAATAGTTTTGTAGTTGGTCCACTTGAAAAGTCGCTAAACGTCGCTGTCATACGTCGCTGGATGATGTCATACGTCCTAATTTGCATATCCGTGACGCGTTGTATTTGCATTCTGTCTAGTGTCGACGCTTTACGTCTGTGTTACGTCTGCTCACATACTGTATTTTAATACAGGCCTAATAAAGCTGTTTGCGTTTATGTGTTTTCTATTTCTGTTGTCACACAACACAGCGAGTTTGGAATATTGAATGGAATATTAATGCTGCAAAAACAAATCAACTAAATCAAGAGCATAAATAAGCACAAAGTCTGTATGTATAATACATTATAATGGTATTTGCAAACCAAACTAATCTGCCTGCACTGCACCCACAAGAACAGGAAATGAGTTTTACCCTGTTAACTGTAAAACGTGGTAACTGTGGTTACAATATGTAAATAGATATTCTTTTATCCATATGGTTTCTTGTACACTTTGTCATCA
>JAZGTK010023093.1:0-10062 GCA_036877625.1 Ambastaia sidthimunki | reverse complement strand
AGAGAGGGAGAGTTAGAGAGGGAGGGGTTAGTGAGACAACCAGCAGCAAGCTGGAAGCACAGCAATCCAATGAGAAGACAGACTTAGAGCATCTTTTAGTCCCTCCCTTCTCTCCTTATATTTCTTTTATCTCTTTGGCACTTGCGTTCACATCGTTCCACCTCTCTACCCACAAGGCTTAGCTGTGCCGTTCTATTGTTGTCAAGGATACAGAGAGAGATTCCGTCTCCCCCTGGTGTAATGTAGAGCGGTCGAGCGACAGAGAGGAAGGAGCAATCAGAGAGAGAGCGAGAGGAAGGCACAAGCAGGGATGCTGATAGCTCAGTGTGGGTAGCCCGTTTGCTCCCAATGCCATCTGGTCCAGCAGCAAAGCAGCGTGTGTCAGCCACCCCACCTCCAGTCCCCTGCCCTGACACCAGCCCAAGGGCCCTCCGGACAGAAGACGTGGAGGAACAGGAGGTACAGGAGGGGGGGAGGAGGTGGGAGACGGGTGCCAGTGGAGATCATATAGCAGAGGATGGGAGCCGTAGAGTCGGCTGAGAACGGACAGCCCCCCTGTCCCTCTCAAGAGCGCCCCGAGAGCATGTGAGTAGGAACGAAGAGGATTTGGGGGGGCTTGATGATGTCATCGCTGGTGTTGTTTTGATGGAAGTGTCTGGAACTGAATGTACAGCTCACCTGTTTTGAGTCTCTGATTGAATGTGTGTGAACATTCAGAATAATGTTCATAACAAAAGCATAATTCAAATCCTTCATTTCAATTCAAATTCAAATGAACTAATTCAAATATTTTGACTGTATATTACAGTTTATTAGAGAATTAGAAAGATAGAGATGTGTTTTAAACAACAATAATAACACATGATGTTTATTTACATTTGCCATGTGTTGGCAGCAGTGCGGCTGGTGTATGTTTTTCTTTAGGTGAGTTTCTGCATATACGTGTGTGTGTGTGTATGTGTGTGTGTGATGGTCTGAAGGTCTTGTAGACGTCTGGATGGGGGAGTAATGGCTGTATTTAATAGGGGAGAGATGTGTGTTTTGTGGGGGATGGCAGCTCATGCTGCAGCACTGAGAGAGGGAGAAAGAGAGAGAGACATAATGCTGAAATAGAACACTGGGATATGTTGGAGGAAATGGGGGGATGGGGAGAGAGAGAGAGAGAGGGAGAGGGAGAGAGAGAGAGAGAGAGAGTTTGGCTATTTGTTCTATGTGCTATTTGTGACACTCAGAAAAAGTATATTGAGATGGACCACAACAACTGATGGTTTTATTCAAATATAGTTGGAAAGCTGTTTTTATATTTAGAACGCTGTTTATTTGTGTTAATGTCCACGTCCTATTGTCAATGTAAAATGAATAGTTTTTAAAATTGAAAGTTCTATCATTTACTCACCCTCAAAACTTTCTACCATAAAAGACACAAAGAGTTGTTTATTACAAGATCATGTCCATAAAATGAAAGTGAACGCTGGCTTTGGCCTCTAAGCAGGATTTTCAACAAACACAGACCACATTTTCAGTCTGTTCCTCACATACAGCTATTGTATAGCTTCAGATTTGGAATACAAAGCATGAGTCATATAGAATTATTTTATGATGCTTTTGTGGGGCTTTTTAGTCTATTTTGATGCCCTGATCAGCTTTCATTGTATGGAAGAGCGCACGCATTACATTCTGCTTTTTTTGTTGGTCAATAGATGTTGCACAATATTAAGATATTGGATATTCCTGTAGCTCAGTTGGCAGAGCATTGTGTTAGCAACACAAAGGTTGTGTTGTATATGAAGGCTTTAAATTGTACACCTTGAATACACTGCAAATCGTTTTGGATAAAAGTGTCTGGCAAGTGCATAAATGTGATGTAAATATAATATGTAAATATGTCATATATGTCATAACTAACAGAGTTTTCAGCATGTCTAAGGTTTTTTATGCAACCTCTTTTGAGAGGTTTTACATAACAACACTACACCTGCATTTTATATAAACTCCAGTATAAACTCCAGCCCCCGAGCCCTTATATCAGTAGCTTTAAAATTTCATTAAACTACGAGTAGCTCATCTTTGCTAACAGAATGCAGTCTGTTGGTAAACTGCGGATGATGGCTTTGAAAGTCACAGAATACTGTATTTATGATTGAATTTTCTTTCCTTTCTTTCATGCAAATCATGCAGCCAATATATAATAAGTTTTATGTTTATTTTTTTATATTATTTATAGATAACTTATAAAGACTTTAAAGCAATGTAAACACAAAAACATAACATAATCACCTCCCATCACATGTGCATAGGGAGAATTGTGTAAATTGCTCAGACAAAAATGTGATTTCGTGATTTCTATTACAATCAGCCAGTTTTGCTTGGTTAAGCACTTTACTGAATACATTTTACTTAGTTTGTGCTCGTTTCACCCTCAGCACCATTTACACAAAACCTATAATCTTCAAATAAGATCTAATGTTTGTTATAATCTATTTAGCTGGTTTCAGTACTAACAGATGGTTTGGACCAGGGCTTCCACTGTGTCCTTGGATATTACAGTACATGAGGCTGTCTGGATCTTCTTAAATCCTTTTTAGTAGTTTAGCAGATTTTAGCAGACATCTTGAGTGAGACTCTCAGCTTCAGTAGCCAGGGACCATAAATTGGTTTGAGTCATTGCTTCAATAAAGAGTTCTCAGATGCCTGTTTTTTATTAAAACTGTCATTCTCAGTTTATTTTATAACTTAATCTACGACCCTGTTCGTCTGCTCCAAATTCTCTCCAGTGCTATAATTTAATGCTTCAATCTAGTCTCGATCAACTAAAATAGCGGTATTGAGTTCAACTAGATGTAAATGTTTTCTTTAGTCTTGCTAGAAAAATAATTATTTGGTCTCACATATTTATTTGATCTGTCCCTATTTTTGTACAAATGAAATAATAGGTCCCCACTTCTATTTGAATGTTCAGTGGCTAATCTGGCATTAAACATTAAAAAGGGGTTCTGTACTTGCTATGACATATTGAATTGTGATATGCACTTGGGCAAAGCAGGTCTGAATCTGTCTGACATTATTTTTTTAAATCTCCCCATAGCTTCCTGTCTTATTCGTACTCTCGTCTCAGTTAAGTGGCAAAAGGCCAAGAAAAAAGAAAAAGAAAATTGAAACTTACAGGCATGTCCTTTCATAAAGTTGTGGGTTGAATGCCAAGTCACTAAAAGCACAATTTGTCCTTTCAGATTTTGATGTTTTGTTTCTGACTAAACAATATATGCGCTGCCCCTAGAAGCATTTTAATGTGATGTTGGATGTTTGACTCGCCACTCATTTAATTAAAATATCTATATCCAGCTATTTTACCAAAACTGTTCCATTCCAAATTCTAATAATGAATGTAGGGTTAAAGGGATAGTTCACCCAACAAAATAACATTTCTGTCATTTAATCACCCTCATGTCATTTTAAACCTTTGTGAGTTATATTTTTGCGGAATCAAAAAGGAAAAGAAGATATTTTAAGAAATGACTCAGTGGTTTTGTGTCCATACAATGGAAGTTAATGGGTGCCACTATTATGTAATTACCAGCATACTTCAAAATATCCTCTTTTGTGACATGAGGGTCAGTAAATGATTAAAGAACTTTAATTTGTGGTTGAAATATTCTTTTAAATCAGTGTCATCAGTGCTGTGAAGCATGTTCCAAAGGCATGTCCATGTGTTCTGTTGTTCTAACAGTGTCTCAGTGTCTCATTGTGGTTCCATTTGATCTCCACTCACAACTCGTGTCAAACTGAGTAACATGTGATGGGTCAGTTTTGAGATATTACTGATGCATATGGTGATTCATGGATATGACGGTACTCTCCACTCCTCTGAGAGCCTGATGTAAGCTCAGTGATGCAGGAGATCCAAAACACATCAAATATTCAGAGTGAAAGTTCTGGAAGGGAAAACTGGGGCATCTCTGCATCCCTTCAGAGAGAAAGGAAAGAAAATTATATGCAGTAACTCCAATTTGAGAGATTTTACTTGTGGCTGTATCGTAACCCTTAGTGATTTAACCGTATAAACTATATTATTGTGACTAAAATATTATTTTAGGGATGTCTAGGGGTCGGCATGAAAGAGGAGTAAACATTAGGATCGAAAGGATCCATTTTGTCAGTTAGATTTCAATCTTTTCTAAAACTTTTTATCTATTTCTGGTAATTGATGAGTAAAGTGAATTAGTTGATTCATGAATCAAAGAGAAATTTCAAGTCAATAATATAAATTTCTAACAATCTCTCAGATACTGTTTTTTCTTATCAAATAATTCAGTATGCTAATATTCTGTTTCAAGCAGAGCCGGTTTGTCTCTCCCTGATTTATTGTTTCCTTTGTCTCCCTCTACTGGTCAATTAATGTTCTTCCACAATTGACAGTACACTTCGTGCCAATAAATATATACCAATCACATTTTAGAGTATTTTTATTTTTTATGCTTAAAATAAGTCTTTATGAAATGTATGAAGTTGTATTACATCAGCACAGTGTATTTACCTTAATTCATTAGAAGATATATACACACTCATGCGCACGCACGCACACACACACACACACACACACACACACACACACACATTATATCGTGTACTATATGGCAGTTTTTTGTAACAGCTGATAAATGATCAATTCAAGTGTATAGGACTATTTCCTCAGTGTCATACTAAGGGCTGTGCTTTCAGTTCAGGTTAGCTTTGTTTAAACAGGTTTCAGGGTTGTCAGATTCACAGCAGTGCCTGTGGCCAGAGCTCAGCAGTGTCTGATCTGTGCCAGAGATCCTGACTGTCTCCAGGCAGAAAACTCCCTCAAACCACTCATCAGTCATCAGCCCCTTCAGCCTGTTACATTTTCGTCTGTTACATTGTATCTGCATGTATTGAAAAGGCAATCACAGATGATTATTCGTACTATAGCATCAGTTTTGCATAACAAAATGCAAAACATGCTCAGTTAGATTTACCATTTAAAGTGAGATTGTTTTTTACACAGGATAGATGAGAGTTTTACATATTAAAGAATAGGATGGGAAAGAATTGTTCTTTGTTTTCTAAGAACCCTCGCGGGGAACATAAGTTTGATGTGTTCCACCTAATTTCCCCTGCAGACCTTTTAGATATAAATCACATTTTATTTGTACTGGGAAATAAACAGTATGGAGTTTTATATGCAGTAATAGGCTTTCTGTGAATGTGTGGGTTTATACAAAAGAAAAGACAATTTGAGACAAGGTTTTGTGCAAGTTGCCAGTATCTACGTTATCTAGAACCTGGGAGCATATGTCTAGAGAGCCCTGTCGCCATGGCAACAGTCTGTTTGCCAGATATGTGAAAATGTTCTCACACAGGGATGAAATGCTCATTAACTGATAATTAACTCTAATCAAAAGCCATTAAACGAAAGCTGTAAAATTAGATCGGAACACTGGACACTAGACAGGAACTCTGTTTTGGAATAATGTATTCTTGTATTCTAAAAGACCAGGGTACCTTTCCATGCTGCTTCAGGCTAGTTAATGCTGGTCTAGCTAGTTATGTTTGTTAACAGCAAAACTTTGACCAAGGATGTCTTGCTGTTAAGATAGTTAAGAAGCCTGATGAAAACACAAGCACACCAACATCCAATGCAGGGGACCAGCATCTAAAGCACAAAAATGCTGATGGTCAGCTATACAGGGCTATTCAGCAGAGCTTAATACAGCAAAACTGGGTGTATGACTACAGCCAGAATCTCTAAGAAGAGCAAAAACATAACAGAGGAGAACAAAACATGTCAAAATTGTCTTAATCAGTATTTTTGTCTTGCTTTCCCTGAAAAAAAGACATTTTCAAAACAAGATAAGCAAATTTGTAGAACAGAACAGAATACTTTTATAATTATATATATTTGCTTTATATATTACATATATATTGTTTTTGTATAAAACTTCTACCTTTGCTTTTAATATTTAAATAGTTGTTATATGAAAATTAAAAAAATATATATAAGAGAGTATATGCCTAAAATGTATAAAAATAAACAATTGGCCATATGGGTAAGAAACCCCTACACATTCTCTAAAAACAAGTCTTATGATATTAGCTTTTGCTTCTCAAGAAAAAAATGTCTTGTTTTCATGATGTTAGATATTTTAACTGAAAAACAAGTAAAAAATTCTGCTTATAAAATTAATTAAGCATTGTTATGCTTTAGCAGCCATTCTGTGCCTACTGTGGGGGAGGGAATATTTGTCTGAGGATGTGTGTGAGAGAGAGAGAGAGAGAGAAAGAGAGAGAGAGAGTCTGCAAGGATCTGCAATGGGTTTCTTTTGGATAAAGCCCTGCATCAGAGCTAGCAGAGAGAAGGAGGGAGAGACTCAAGGGATGAAGGAAAGAAAAAAGGGATAGAATGCACAAAAGCTTTCTAGATTTTATAAGTAACACCGATGAAATATCAGCATTAGGAAGGGGGACGTGTGTGAGTGTGTGATCGGCGACAGACATGGCAGTGAGTGCGTGGCAGGCTCTGTCTCCGCTGCAGTGGGCTCGCTGGGGCTGGGACACGTTACTGGGTGGGACACCAGAGGAGGATGAGGCAGATCCAGCCCTGGGGGTCCTCCGGCGTCTCAGCTGGAGCTCCAGACATAACTATATGATCCAAGGCAGACAGAGGTGAGCGTGGGGGACGGATGTGTTCAAAAAGTCAATACTGGAGGGATCAAAGGTTCAATTGTAAAAATTTAGCATTGAAATTACCCATGATTCCCCCAATATCTGTGACTGTTATGACCCTGGTGTGGGGTAACAGCAGGGTTAAGGCGGAACAGGAGCTAATGCAGTCAGACTGGGTGGGGGCTGCATATCATTCTTTGGCTATGCCTTTGTTGCTGGATTTGTGTGAATTTAGTGTTTGTTGAGCTGCCTGACCACATATTTTGTTAGATCTTACTTGTATTTCTGTAAGTCATTCTGGTGAAAGATGTTGTTGCTCAAAGGTTGCTCTCCTATAGCTCATGAGACTTAATTGATATCTCATTTCTATTTATAAATACCAGCTTTGGCTTAAGATTCTTAAGAACAAATACAAACAGAAAACATGGAGACAAATGCTGAGATAGACAAACAATATAAAGCTAAAAATGAATGTGAATAATATAGCTAAGGTATTTTGTATCTTAGAAGAATTGGATGAGAAATGTGATCTGATGATATGACAATAAATGAAATATATGACAATAAATATGATCTGGTCTTGGCAAATCATTGCTGAGGCACTGTTAAGATCTTTTGCTCTGAAGAAAGATCTGAGCAACATCACCCATTGTTCATGAGGGAGACAGAGGCAAAACCGACACAGTGGTAAAGCTGAATACATGTTTGAGCTGCTGTTATTGGTCTCCTAGCTGCAGGTTCAGTGCTTTCTTTTACATCTATAATGATTCACCAGGGACTGAGGTGTAGGGGCAGATGCTGACACAGGCACTTATTTATAAGGCTTGGACCACCATGATTGTTAATGTCGCTGTCGCTGAATTTATTTGATACTGCAGTGTAAATATGAGCTGTGATGCATTGTGGGATGGTGCGCATTTGTCCAATCAGTGCTGGACTGGATGTGTAATGTATTAGGACACAAAGCACATACAATGTTTATACACCAATTAAAATATTAAATGTATTAGAAATATTCAGACTAATTTATGTTGCACTGTCTTTTTTGTAGGAGTTCAGATTCAGATGGAGCATTTGAAACCCCTGAGTCCACCACCCCTGTGAAGTCTGCCTCCTCACCAGTGCCCCCAACAGAGCCCCCCAACAGCATCTCAGAGCCATTGCCATCAGATCACACAGGTGAGATATCATTTATTCCAATTAATTCTTTATTATACAGAGTCATGCCTTTAACAGTGTCCCCTTATTCATTCATTTATTTATTTATTTTTTACTGCTATTTAGAACCATACCGTTATTGTTATTTTAAAAGGGTATTGCAAAATGCCTGCTTTTTCAGTGACATTGTTCTGAGTCAGGGGAAGTGTGTGGTCTGCATGTCTTTGTATTTGAACATGCCACACATACTCCCTCTAGTGGACATGTGCTGTTTTGCTGTATTGAATGTTTCTTGAGGAAAAAGAGCAATGACGTGAGGTACTTAAGGTACTGAGCTACCATGAAGTATTTTGTTAGTCATATGTTCTCAGACATGTCGATAAAAGTCATTGAATTTAATTACATCTCTTAAAAGGATCAATTTATTTGTGTGTCTGTAGGATCGTAGTACCATTTTGTGATCTATTTTTCAAAATGTTAACTACTAGTGTCCTTCTTTCTCCATCTTTACAGTCTCCACTGTTGACACCCCTGCCAGCGACGTTCAGAACCCATCCCCACCCCCAAGTCGCTGTTCATCTGTTGTTTTTGATGAGGACAAACCAATAGCTGCAAGTGGTACCTACAATTTTGACTACTCGATTGCTGTTGACCCCTTCCCAGAATCAAATTTTGGGTCTGAGCCATCAAGCCAACAGGGTTGTACGCCCCTCACCTGCTCTCTAAGTCTTCAGTCTGATGAAATAGAAAGTCCAGGAGACAAATCTGACAAACCCTCTCACCCACAAACAGAGTCCTTCAGCATAGGAACAGAGAGTGTTCCGGGAACCCTTCGCAAAGTGAAGAAGCCCCGTCCAGGATCATTAAAGAAGAAGCCTCTTTCCAGGCAGAACTCAAATCCAGAACGTGCCTCACTCAAGCCTGCTTCTGCTAGCAGCACACCAGAAGAAAAGAAAAGGGTGAAACCTCGTGCGGAAAGTCCTTTGCAAACCCAAGAGAGACCCAGTGCCTCACCCAGCCCTAGTCCAAGTCCTGCTGGTACCTTAAGGAAGAACAGAATAAAGTCTCGAGTGGAGAGTCCTCCACCATTAGCTGAGGAGATCACTCCTATCTCAATACCCCTCCAAGCAGATCCAGGATCTGAGCCCCCAGCTGTTCCTGACGAGGACTCTCCCATACCTCCCAGTGCCTCCTACAAATGGGATCCGGACAACTTTGAAAACATTAACCCATTCCACACAGGAGGCAGTAAAATTGCCAACTCACCAGTTTTGACCAGGAAAGCTGATTTTACAACAGATTCAAACCCTGATAAAGGCACCTCTTTTGCTGTAGAGGAGCTCCGTGCCCCTTCCCCTGCTACAGAGGAAACCATCAACATTGAGGAGCAGCCAATTGTCAAACGTCAACCAGTCAGACTGGAGTTTGACTATTCAGAGGACAGTGGAGAAGCTCCACGCAACACTCCTCCTCCCAAAAAACTGGGCAAGAAGCCGGGGGCCAAGATGCCCATTAGAAAGCCAAAACTGGGGATTAAAAAGGCCCCTCCTCCTCAAACCGAACAGCTAGATAACGCACCTGACGCTCCACTTTCAAATGACATTGATGACATGCCCATCCCCAAGGCATCGTATAACTTTGACCCTAACAAGTGGGATGACCCTAATTTTAACCCCTTTTCTTCAGGCAGTGGCGTCCCCAACTCTCCTCGCCTGGCCAAAGAAAACTACAGCTTTGACCCAGACTCCTTTGATGTGTCTGTGGATCCCTTCAAACCATCCAATAAGATGGCAAACTCACCTCCAAAACCCGCCTCTTTTGATCTGTCCACCAATGACAATGAGAACGATAACATAGTCGAGCTGAAGGATCCCAACCAAAACAAACCTGCCAAAAATAAGAAGAAGCCTCTTAAATCGTAAGTCTGTGCTTGTTTTAAAGTCATATTTTTATTAAATATGGGCATAGCCTGTTAAAAAAATCAGCATTGGTTGTCATTAGCAAATGTTCTGGGTGCTGGTATAAACTTAATCAGCAAACATCCCTTGGTAAACCAGCTCCATCAGAAACACAACTGTGGTTGACCAGCATGTTTTGTTGGTAAAAACCAGCACAACCCAGCTTGGATCAACATGAACCTCATGCAGTTCTAAGCTCATCTTTTTAGCTGTGTAATGAGTTTCCTCATTTATTCTGTCCAATAATGTACCATGTGTAATG
>JAZGTK010023092.1:0-10062 GCA_036877625.1 Ambastaia sidthimunki | reverse complement strand
CTTGTATGTGGTTCATTCACTTCATGTGTTTCGAAATTAAAAGCTTAAACAAGAATCTCTAGTTTTCATTCTTGCTGGTACTTTTACTTTTTTAATACTCAAGCACATATTTTAATGTAGTACTTTTTTACTTTTACTCAAGTATGATTCTGGCCAGATACTTTTACTTTTAATTAAGAAAAATTTTCACTTAGTACTTGTACTTTTACTTGAGTAACATTTTGGAGTACTTTTTACACCTCTGCCACAGAGCTGCCCTGTGGAGAAGGTCGACCAACTTTTGGTCTGTTTCGGCCCACCTAAGAGGCGTCAGTCATCTAAACAGACGCTTAGTCACTGGATTGTAGATGCTATTCGCATCTCTTATGAGATTTTTGGACTTCCCCCTCCTCTGGGGACCAGAGCTCACTCTACCCGGGGTATGGCGGCCTCTAAGGGCAATACAGGACATCTGCAACGCTGCTGGATGGTCCACTCCCCTGACCTTTGTCAGATTTTGTCAGAAGGACAGGGGTCCCTTCACTATGGTGGAGTTGACATCTCGTTTCCATAGCATTTCGCCGCAGCTTGAGTTCCTGAAAGGGAACATCTCAGGTTACATATGTAACCCTGGTTCCCTGAAGGGAATGAGACGCTGCGTCTCCAAGCCATACCTCAGGTACCACCTGCTTGCGCTCGCTTCATTCATTTCGAAGCTCACCCGAGTTGCACAACACGCGTGCTTTTATAGCTTCCTGGTCATGATCTGTGTATCTGTGACGTATCGCCCCGCGATTAGATGATTAGACACGTGATTCAGAGTGCATAAATGCTGGAGGCGTTCGTTCCCTTCAGGGAACCAGGGTTACATACGTAACCTGAGACGTTTTTCCTTATTTCTTGTTTTATGTCTCAGCCTTTTTTCTAAAACTTCTTTCTGTTAAAGCTACTTTGTAACAATGCAAAACTATGAAAAGCACTATATAAATTTTCTGAACCAGGAATGATGATTGAAATATAACCAAGACAAAATGTGTGTGAGTTGGACTTGCTTGGCAAGTGCACTGGTGTGCCTTAATTTTAATGTTTAGATAAATAAATAAAATAGATAATTAGATAAATAAATAAAACAGATGACTTAATTGTCAAAAGAAATTTCACGGGACTATACAGTATGCTCTACAACAGTTCTAAATATAGTTTTGGGCATTTACATTAGATGTAAACTACAAGAATGAGGCAATATTAGAGATTTTTAGGCTCTGATTTTTTTTTTTTACAGTTTACTGCTGACATTAATATCATACATTTTGCTATTTCATGGAGTGATAGTAGAGAAAGGCAGAAAATTATTAGGGTAAAAGAAGGTGTCTAGATGCAGACCAGACTTAACCTGCATCACTCAGTTGAGAACCACAGCCCTAAAGCATGTGCTGTTATGAAATACCTGAAGTGTAAGTGCCTGAAGTACGTCCTGCTCTGAAACAGCTGCAGTAGCCAGGATCTTCCAGTTTTAAGGGATTTTTATAACTATTGACTACAGGGGCGGTTTCAGGGCAGCAGAAATGTGTATTCATATTTAGATATTTATGACTGTTTGTAGCACAATGATATTGAAATCTATAGTTGCTGAGGTTCATATTATCCTGTCTTAATAAACTGTAAATGTGGTCATGTTTTCCATCACATTTTAGAAGTGCAACTGTATATTTAACCTAACTTTCAGTCTGCTCTCTGAAACATTTAATACTATAATATCTGTATAGATAGAAGTTGTGACTCATTTATTCAGCAATATCTGCTGCCAGACTGTTGTGCAAAAATGTAAAGGTAGGGTAAGCGATTTCAGAGAGGCTAGCAATAGCAAGCTAGCTTTAAAAAAATCCCACAAAGATTTTAGTGGTTTTGATTTGTCATAAAATACAGAACGGCACATCAGTTTGGCACTCAGACATTGTTACGAAAAGCAAACACAAGGCCTGAGAAACATCAGTTGTCACAGAAGCTGGCAGTCACACATGCAGAGATTCAATGGAGTAATGCTAGTCATCGGCTCAGAAATGCACTGAGAAAATGCAGTTCATCTCAATGACAAATGAGCTAAGCAGTAAAAGATAAGCGACCCACAAGACATGTCACATATGGATATTATCTGCTAAAAGGCTGAGGGTAGAGAAAGAGATAGTAATCCAACAACATTCACATCAAGAAAACAGACCCATATTTTGAAGATCTCTGACTCTAAACACAGAGGTTTCAAGAAGCAATATTCTCCTCTTGCTGTTGTCTATATGAGGAGCCTGACAACAGGAGCTAGGTACATGGTTGGGGCTGGAACCGGCTGATATGAGCTAAAAAAAAGGCCAGCCTCCCTCTTCAGATCCATTTGTGACCTCCATGAGTAAAACCGGCACATGTCATGCGTGACATAACACGAGTGACATTGCACGTGTTCTTCAGACACCTTCATGCTGAACGCATTCCCCATAGTGTCGTACACTACAGCTCTGTTTTTTGGCAGCTATACAAATGAAAAATATGAAATAAAATGAAGATTTATTTGAAAGAATGTATGAAAAGAAAGTTAAAAATTAATAAAATTATTAAACAATGATAACACAATATTAAAAATGTTATCCTAAGCAACTGGTCTAAGCTAATGTCAGCAAACTTCCAGTAAGCAAGCCAACAGGATGACAGTGGCAAGGAACCAGAACATCAGTGATGATGTGATGAAACCAGGTGATGAAGTGATGAAAGTGATGAAACCAGGCTTAACAGGGAGGGACAGTTCTCTGGAACACTAAAGCTGCAGTCTGTAACTAGGACTGGTTAAAAGAAAGTAAGCAAGACATTAAATTAAATTAAATTATTACATGTATATGAATTAGAAATACGGGTCTGATTTAGTGACATGTCAGGGTAAGAGATAAATAAGGGATGTGTCAACAAGGCTAAGGCCATGATGTTAATGAAAAACTAAGGAAGAATTTAACAGGGATGGCCGTAATAGCATAGAAAAGATACTGAAGCTCTAACGAAAATCTGCTGTTACAAGACTGCATGTATGCTGATGTTAAAATCTAACTGAGGAGGAATTAAAATTAATAGGCAACCAAGCAGATAAGCAGTAAATAGCCTATTAAATAGCCTATCACATTTTTCCCAGTGCTTTTAAATGGCCCAGGCTATGGCTGTAGATATTGTTCTATGGCACATGGATAAGCACCTGACTGTACCGTAGCAGGGACATTTTTCAGGATGAACTGGGTCTTGGGTCGGGCTGTCGGATGCTGGATCCATTCTGGAGCAGGCTTAATCTGAAGCTACCCTGGGATTAAAATCCCGGGATAAAATCCCAAAACAGAAAGTAATTAGCATAACTGCTGTTCATAACATTAAGAGCATACATTTGTCTTTTTTGAGGTAAAAATGGAAAAGCAAGGAATGAGATGTATTATGAGAATGCATGGCTAAAAAGGTCATCAGGGAGATTATTCCAGAATTTAGGTACCAAATGCAAAACTGCTTTGCTGCCTTTAGTGGACTTTGCAATTCTAGGTAAAACCAGAAGTCCAGAGTTTTGAGGGCGTAAAGCGCGCATTGGCTTGTAGCGCGGGAGATGATCAGTTAGGTACATTGGGGCTAACCTGTTTAAGGCTTTATAGGTAAGCAGTAGTACCTTATAAATAATACAGAATTTAACAGATAACTAGTGTAAAGATGACAGAATTGGGGTTATATGGTCATATTTCTTGGACCAGGAAAAAAACTCCAGCTACTACAGCCTGTTTATTAAGAAAGCTAAACATCCACCTAGAAGTGCATTACAATAGTCCAGTTAGGAAGCCATGAAAACAAGAACCAGCTGTTCTTCATCAGGAACAGATAAGAACCTTTTCTAATATTTTAGACATAAATGGGATATTTAAGATTGCTTTGTAGTATGGCAGTTCATTTAAATCTAGTTAGTTTCTTTATGAGAGGCTTAATAACTGTTAACTTGAAGGGTCTCAGGGCATGACCTAGAGCTGGGGAGGAGTTTATAATATTGAAACGAATATTGACTGGTGGACAACGACGGTAAAGTGTAAGCAACACAGGGGTGATAGCCAAAGAGGCGCTAGTAGTCTATGGCTAGTAGCGTAATACAGGAACCAGAAAGGACTAGTTTTATGTTAAAATACTGTTGGATCGATATGGAAACCAATCATGTTAAGTAAAAATTTAGTTGTTAGATGTAACAGAGAATTTTTTAGAGAGTTTTTAAGACAACTTGACAGTGCTCTAACTCAGACCCGCTGCAGTAACAAAACAGAAACCAGTAATGAGACGTCCCGTTCAGCCACGCCAGGAGAGGGAACCCAGTAGACCTGCAAGCAGAACTCCTCGCATGCAAAGGGGAATCGCTAAGTCTGAACAATCTTATCACCATGGCAGTACACTTAGATAATTTACTAAGAAACACCCCTAAACGCAGTTTGGTCCCTCAAGTTCCACTGTCCAGCCCTGTTTCTGAGCCTGAACCTATGCAAATTGCCATAACTAAACTCACGGAAACAGAGAGGACTCGACGCAGGCAACAGAATTTATGCTTTTACTGTGGTGAACCAGGCCATCACAGTATGTCGTGCCCACACAAAACCAGGAAGTCAAATAATAACACATCACGGGTGAGTCAGGAGGTCTTGTCAAATAAAACCCCTGCTTTACAATTACAAGTACAAATTTCTTCAGACATGTCTCTGTTTGAATCCATAGCACTCGTGGACTCAGGAGCAGCCCTGAATCTCATCAGTCAAGATCTCATCGATAAATATCACATTCCTACTATTCCATGTATTCCTACTATTAAGGTCAGTGCAGTCAACGACTCTCCCATTGGTACTGGTATCACTCACCAAACCTGTCCAGTGACCCTCAAGATAGGTATTTTCCATCTAGAAACTATTTCCTTGCACGTTCTTAAGGCTTCTAAGTACCCTGTGATCCTAGGTTACCCCTGGTTAAAACAGCATAATCCCACAATTTCCTGGCAGCATCACGAACTGTTGTCATGGTCAGAATTCTGTTTCAATAATTGTATCAACTCTGTACCTCCCAAGCCTTGTTTCCTCACTAGTTGCAAGAGCTCAGTACCAAAGAAGAAGACCCATATACCATCTTGCTATTCAGACTATTAAGAGGTCTTCAGCAAAACCAAGGCCACCAAGTTACCACCTCACCGGCCCTGGGATTGCGCCATAGAGCTACTAACGCCTAACGCCATGCCACCCAGAAGCAAGGTATATCCATTATCTCGTATTGAAACCCAGGTTATGGAGAGTTACATTGAGGAGGCCCTTAGTTATGGCTTTATACGCCCTTCCACCTCCCCGGCAGCAGCAGGCTTCTTTTTCGAAGAAAAAAAGGATGGAGGCCTTAGGCCATGTATTGATTATCGAGGTCTGAATAATTTAACAGTCAAGTTTCGTTACCCTCTACCTCTTGTTCCTTCTGCCCTATACACTAAGCCAGATCTGAGGAGTGCATATAATCTCATCCGTATTAAAGAAGGTGACGAATGGAAAACAGCTTTCCTAACTTTTATGGGTCACTATGAATATTTAGTCAAGCCGTTTGGTCTAGCCAATGCCCCAGCTGTGTTCCAGTCTTTCATCAATGAGATCTTGAGGGACCTTCCGAATCAGTGTGTGGTGGCCTACATAGACGACATCTTGGTGTATTCCAAATCTGAGGAACACGTGGGCCATGTAAAAGAGGTATTGTCACGTCTGATGCGCAACCACCTGTTTGTAAAAGGAGAGAAGTGTGAATTTCATGTTAAACAAACCACTTTTCTAGGATACAACATAAGCCATCAAGGGGTAGAAATGGACAAGAGCAAAGTTACAGCTGTGACGGAGTGGCCTCGTCCGAACACAGTTAAGGACCTCCAATGATTTCTTGGGTTTGCTAATTTCTACAGACGTTTCATTCGAAACTATAGTATTATAGCAGCCCCACTTCATTATTAAAAGGAAAACCCAAGAAACTCACCTGGACTCCCGAAAGCCAGTAAAGCCTTTGAGGGTCTCAAGCATAGTTTCACGACCGCCCCGATCCTGAAGCATCCAGATCCCAATCTCCACCTCTGACTGTGGCATCGGGGCTATACTGTCCCAACGTCAAGGTGAGCCAGGTAAATTGTTTCCCTGTGCTTATTTCTCTCGCAAACTTACCTCCGCAGAGCGAAACTATGATGTGGGGAACAAGGAACTGCTGTCCATGAAAGAGGCAATTTCCGAATGGAGACACTGGCTCCATCTGGCACGCTCCATCTGTTCCAAGTTATTACTGACCACAAAAACCTGGAATACATTAAAGGAGCAAAGAGGCTAAACCCCAGACAGGCAAGATGGTCTTTGTTTTTTACACGTTTCCAATTTACTGTGACTTATCGCCCTGGCAGCAAGAACAGTAAAGCCGATGCGCTATCAAGACACCATGATCCACCAGAAGAGGAGTCACATCCTGAGACCATTTTGCCACCATCAGTCGTTCTGGCTCCTATAGCGTGGGACATTGTGGAGGAGATTTAGAGGACCCAAGGTCAGGAACCCACACCTCCTAATTGTCCACCCTCTAAGATCTACGTGCCTGTTGAACTACTCCCAAGAGTTTTGCAGTGGGTCCATACTGCTCTAAGCGCCGGACTTCCAGGCATTTCAAGAACCCTACAGTTAACACAAAACTCCTTTTGGTGGCCTTCTATGTCCACAGATGTTAAGAACTATGTTAAGTCTTGCCAGGTATGTGCTATGTCCAAGACCCCCAAGGATCTACCCAATGGACTCTTGAAACCGCTGCCAATTCCTCAACGTCCCTGGTCTCATCTATCCATTGACTTTGTCACCGACCTGCCCCCCTCAGATGGTAACACAGCCATTCTGGTAATTATAGATCGATTTTCTAAAGCATGTAAACTAATCCTTTTAAAAGGGCTACCCACGGCCATGGAAACCGCTCTTGCTCTGTTTCACCATGTTTTTAAAAATTATGGCATACCGGAAGACATCGTATCTGATGGTGGAAGCCAGTTTACATCGCAAGTGTGGAGAGCATTCTGCAAACACCTGAATATCAATGTCAGTCTAACATCAGGTTACTACCCACAGTCTAACGGGCAGGTCGAACATTTGAATCAGGAGATTGGCAGATATCTCAGAAGTTACTGTAGTAGAGAGCAGCACCAGTGGGCTGAATTCCTGCCTTGGACTGAATACGTCCAGAACTCACCCACTCATCCACCGGTCTCATCCCATTCCAATGTGTCCTGGGCTACCAACCCCCTATGTTCTCGTGGTCTGGTGAACCATCTGCGGTGCCCGCTGTGGACGATTGGATTCGCCACAGCGAGAGAGTGTGGGACAGAGCGCACGTCCGGTTGCAACGAGCTGTTCGTAATCAGGAAATTCAAGCCAACAGAAGACGTCGCCCCCACCCTCAATATCAACCTGGACAACAGGTCTGGCTCTCTACGAAAGATCTCAAGTTGCGGCTGCCCAGCAGGAAACTCAGCCCCAGGTATGTTGGCCCATTTGAAATAGTGAGACAAATAAATGAAGTCACATACCAACTAGAGCTTCCTGCTAACTATAGGATCTCTCCTTCTTTTCATGTGTCACTCCTGAAACCGGTCCACCCGGATGCTGGCCCCCGTAGGGAAGTGCAAGATCCACCGCCACCCTTGGACGTAGATAGAAGTCCTGCGTATAGGGTGAGCAGTTTGCTAGATTCCCGACGGAGAGGGGGCCAGCTCCAATACTTGGTGGACTGGGAGGGGTATGGTCGTGAGGAAAGATCCTGGGTAGTCGCCCACGATATCCTGGATCCGATGCTTAAGGAGGAGTTTCATCGAGCCAGACCTGACCGTCCAGCATGACGACCACGGAGACCATCGCAAGGGGAAGCTCGACCACTGCCACGTCCTTGAGAGCATCCAAGGGGGCGTCTACGCAGAGCTCCAGGAGTCGCTCCTAAAGGGGGGGATTCTGTAATGAGACGTCCCGTTCAGCCACGCCAGCAGAGGGAGCCCTCTCCTGAGTACTGATCATCGGACTCCCTCTGCTTCCTCTGTTTGTTTCCTGTGTGTCATTTCCTGTTTGGGACTATTTAAGCCACATGCTCACTTACCATCATTGCGAAGTATTGCCAGCCTCTAGTCTGCATACCGAGCGTTTACCATTGTCTGCCTTATTGTTTTGATCTTGTCTGTTTATCTCTTTACGCCTTCTAGATTATCTTTTGGACTGTTTGCCTGGTTTGTTTATTGCTGCTTGTATTTGACCTTGCCTGCTACACGTTTGCTGATTGTTTGCTGCCTGCCTTGACCATTGCCTGCTTATCGTTTGTGAATGTTTGCTGCCTGTCCTGACCATTGCCTGTTTCTCTACATTGTCTTTAATAAACTCCGCAAATAGATTCTACTAGCGCTTCCGCCTCGAATCTCTTACATTAGTCTTCCTTGTCGGTTGTTAAAGTTATGTTCTGTGTTCCTGCCTGTTCATGCCTTGGTGTTTTGTATTGTTTGTGGCTTATTTGTATTAAACACGTTTAATTTGAATTCAACGTTGTTCGAGCCTGCTTTGAAAGCGCACCGTTACAGATGTCTGCAAAACAGGTGTGTTTTAAGTTGTTTTGTGAAGGTTGTGATGGTCAGGAGGGTGTAATGTGGGCTGTCTTCGCTTGATTAAAGACCAGTAGCATTCTGGTTAATTTGCAGGGGCCTGGTTATGTTGAATTAAAGGCCAGCTAGTTGGCATCGCAGTAGTCCAGCCTTGATTTTAGGAGGGCTTGGACTAGGAAGTGCATTTCATGCCCAGATAGAAAAAGTCTGATTTTCCTGATTTTCATTTATTTGTTTATGATCACTTTGAAATGTTCCTGTTAAATATTATTTTGCCTCTTATGATTAAAATAGAATAGAAGAGCCTATGTGACCTGTGTAACTTAAATGCTGAGCTCCTGTTTTACTAACATAGCCTTCATATACCCACTGTACATTCTGTTCTGATAACTGCTGGAGAACATCATCAGTTGTTCTCTGATTAAACTGCTTCCTACCAGTTCTCAAGGATATAGCAATGAATATAAGCCTCTGTTTACACAATAAATTGAGAATCAAGATGTACCCTTGCATGTGTCACTTATTTGGTTCTCCCAGAGAGATTACTGCAGATCAACTTGCAGTAGGACTGTTTAGAGAATGCACAATAAAAAATATCAGTTCTGGGGGCTTGTCCATTGAACAAGAATTTGGCTGGACAAGAGAAAGGCATCCGCCACAGGTACGTGAATTCTTAAGTGATTTGTTTTTCTAGTGGGCAGGTGGCCAAGCTTGGTTAACGCAAAGCAAATACAATTTAGTTGATTCTACGGACTCTGATTGGAGCGATCTTTGTTTCTATTTTATATTTGTGGTTGTTGAAGTTGATCAAATTTTTCTGTCCCAAACCAAAATCTGCTCCTAAACCAACTAACATTTTATGTAATCTGGGCATGTCATCAATTGTCATAGTTTATGACTACTGACCAAAAACCTTTATCTCATGACTATCAATGTCTAACAGAAAAGAACCCAAAAGCAAATTAAATATTCCTTGTTGAAAGATTCACTCTCTTGTACCAATTTACATATGTTGTCTATTTAATTTCCATTTTCGTTTTTTTTTTTACTCAAAGTAGGCATTGAATACATTATATTTTCTGACAAAATGTATGTATGTGAACGCCAGCTGTAGTTTTTCTGTGTGTAGTTGATAAATATACATTATTGTATTGGTTTTATATTGGTTATTGGTTCCCTCTAAAAACGCTGATGCCAAGCTTGCTATGAACGAACTTCATGCAGCCATCAGTAAACAACAGACTGTTCACCCGGAGGCTGCATTTATTGTTGCGGGAGATTTTAATCACTCAAACTTAAAGGCAGTGCTCCCCAAATTCCACCAAAATGTTTCTTGTCCCACCAGAGGAACCAAAACTTTGGACCATGTCTACACAAACATGGCTGAAGCCTACACTACGACCCCCCTCCCCCAC
>JAZGTK010023091.1:0-10062 GCA_036877625.1 Ambastaia sidthimunki | reverse complement strand
TAGTTTATATAGTTTCATTAAGGGTATATTTCACTTTAAGTTTACAATTATGCCTCTTAATAGTCTGACAACATGCCAGTATTGGGCTGATAAATTCAATGTACCTACACAGAACTTAAACGTACACTGAGAAATGTGAGTCAAATGTGTGACAACTGTCCGGTTTGTGCGTCTGAGAAATCAAGATAATAATAAACTTAACAACAATAAACAGACAAACAACGCGAAACTTTGAAACTTTACAGTCTGAGCCTCCAGCCTTATTTATCATAAATGCAACGTAAGAGTGACGTCATTCAAAATGAACATCGTCAATAAGCTTAAATCTTTATTTTATTGTTTAGTTTTTACATTTAATTACGTTTTAAAATTTAAACTCTTTTAAAGTGCTACAACATTTGCATTTTCCAACATTTCATGTATTTCATCAACACACAAATAAACAGTCACACCAAGAGCTTTAATGCAGTTAAACTCAGAGTTAGTTGTTCATATTTTACCAACAGGAAACAGACGCAAGACTCAGCTGAGAGCGATCACATACCTCATGCAGCTGAACGCTTGATCATCAGCAGGCAGGAGCAGAAATGAACGCATGCGGACACCTGCCGCAGATTGTGTGAAACGTGCAGCGCGGCTGCAGGTGCGACTGTCTCACCTGCGCGCAATAAGCGATCAGCGCGCGTCATTAATGCCGCTGCAACACTCCGTCATTCCCGTCATACGCCGCCCGACATTTCTGTAAGAATGGGATGCAGTGAAATATGGTACGAGTATGAGAAACGGCTTTAATTCAGCATCAGCTGCAGGGTTTAAGTTGAGTTTGTGCTCGCAGGGTTTTGTGCTTTATTATGGTCGCGGCGGTGCGCGTTCACGCAGCTGCGGTCTCCGGTAAGACACGCATTTAAATCATTTCCCGTGAAGGTTTTGACTTAATGCAGTTTTTGTGTTCAGATGGGATTCACGCTGAGTGTTTTGGCAGTCGAGTTCAGTTCGGCATGGACGGCTCGCTCAGTGCTGGAGGTCCTGTGCAGGTGTATGCAGTCAGTAAGTGGGTCGTGTCACTGTTGGCGTGCATGTGGTTTCGTGCATGTGGTTTCTTGCAGGCGGAATGAGCGCAGGTGTCTCTGGTGTTTCAGATAACACGCACACGGTTCCTCTCACACCTCATTTGGCTGCTCAGTGCGGCTACACGCAGAAATCTGACCCGTGGGGTAACACGATAGTCTCGGCCTCCCTGCAGAGCTGTTTTGCGCAGAACAAGGTAGGTGTGCTCATAAATGAATCATCCCTATATCCAGCTCTCATGTAATGTATCAAGATAATGAATTGGGCTCAAGGTGGAAATAAGATTTTAATGAACTTGTTCTGTAGCGTTTAATTTTAGGTGGGTTTTTTTTACTTTGTAGGGTGACGCAGAATTTACAGTAGGCATGCAGTTTAAACTGTACGAATTCCCAACATTATCTGAGAAGGTCCATGAGGTCTTCAAGTCCTGCAGTCACACCATGACGTCACGTGAGATTTTGTGTGAGACAAACTTCATGGAGGCAAGCAATGTTCTGTTTATATCCAGGAACTGATAGTGAGTTTCTGTGGTCCCTGTGCAGGAGATCATTTGTGTTTAAAAGTTGATGAAATTTCTCAATATTTAAAGGTGCACTTTTGCTTGGAAGCTTGATGCAAAATAATCAGATTTTGTTGAAATGATCCTTGTATGGCCATCTGAGGTCCAGACTCACCAGTGACAATACAGTCCTGCTAATATGTCTTTGGAAACATGTTCTTGTCCGTTTTAAATTCTATCAGGTATCTGTAAGGAATGCAATACCAGAAAAGACGACATCATTAAAACAGTGGGTAAGTCTTGTGTGTATGAACGTCACAAATATTTAAATTATAATAAATTCGTTAGTGGCACCCTGTCAGAGGAACTTCACTTCCTGCTCTCTATATACATCAGGACTGTGAGTTTTGTGTTAGCATGCACCACTCGTTTTCATCAGAAAATTTCAGTCTGGTTTGATTTGTGATGCAGTAAATGCAGACATTGTTCCTTTTTGACAGCCTACAGTTGTTCCTAACTTGCAACTCTGGAAGATCATCCTGTACACCCCTGAGGAGAAGGCTTTTAATGAAGAGGACCTACAAAGGATGGGTTATAATGTTTACAGCTCTCCAACACGACTGGTGATGCGAAGCCCGTACAACATGGCAGAAAACTTTGTGCAAAATGTATAATTGAGAGGCGGTAGGTGTTCAAAGCGTTCACTCGTTGTGTAGCGTCTGTCTGAAGTGTTCTATATCAGGTTGCAGATGTCGAAATGATGGTGTTCAAATCGGTGGTCTTGTACCGAGATCGCTGGATGATGACAATAGTGGAGTCGTCAACTGCCTGTCCAACCAGTGAGACCTCAGTCTTCACACGCACTATTTGCCTTTATCTACACAACTTCCATCATAAGTTAATCTATTTATTGCAGCAGGAAGCTCATAGTTAAGTGTCTGTCAAACCTATAAATAATTGAAAAAAAAAATCTAATTGGCAGATGTTTCGATTTATGAGTCAACCTGTACTTTCAATTCCTGATTAATTTAAGCCCTGGTGAAGAAGCTGTGAATGTTGCACTCTTTGACTTCAGATGGAGCTGCTGTTGTTGGTCAGTTAATTTCTTGGCGAGTTCCTCGTCACATCACCCCTCTGGTGTCTTCAGAAGTTGAGATGCTGGCAGTACACCTGGGTGTTAATGGAAGGCAACTCACACCTGCAGAAATGGCCAGCCGTAACTTCACCTTGAGCTTCACTGAGTCTCATATAGTTGTTGAGATTCCCATTGGTGCTCCTGATGGTTACTACAAGGTTTGATTTCTTCCTCTGCTGCGTTTTGGTCTTTAACTTGAATATAATGATTGACACCTATTTCATTGCAGAGTCATGTTCATATGGACCACTACCATATCAGTTACACCATAGAGCCCATGCTGGAGGTTCTGTGGAAGGAGGGGCTGGATAAGACCACCTATACGGTTTTGTTCCCCATTACCACCCCTCTGATACCCTGGCTGCCCCAAATCACAGACAGTGAGTGTTGAATTCTGGGCAAAAAGGTTTTTTGATTGATTTTCAATGGGGGTTGTTTATGTGATCAGATACTCAGGCGAAGCAAAAGATGTTTGATGTTTTGCTGGGTTACTTCCTGCCTGACGTGGAGCTGCTGAACATCACATTTGGATCCAAAGTTCTGAGCATCTCTGAGGTCATTGGGCAAGGCATTGGCCTGCAGGAGCACAGCTTCCCCAATGGCACCAAAGCGTTTGCTCTCCAGGTTTCCTTCTCTGATCCCAACGTCCAGAAAAAGGTGCGTTTCTCATTTTGTATGGATTTTTTTTTTTTCCCCCTGTAGCTCTCGTTTGGCTGCGTGCTGGATATTCCTCAGTATGCTGCAATATATGGTGTGTCATCAGAATTCATTCCTGATGACCTGCATAGGAGTGAAGAAAACAATGTATTGTATTGCCATACTAGCATGTTTATGGCCTCATTGTACACCTGCCTCTCTTAACCTCTGAATGAGAATTCAGTTTTGTGACTTTTCTACATGTCTCAGTCTAAAGAAGCTCTCTGTATTTTCCTGACCCTTTGCAAAATTATATTTAACAAGTAATTTTTACACCATTTAAAACTTTGCAAGCAGGATACTGTTCTTTGAACATTTAAAAATGGACACATTATCTTGTTTACTGCCTCTGTCTACTAAGGGAACTTTAAATCTGTAGCTGCTGGTTGGTTTAAAAGACATGTCGGTTCATTTGACAGAATTGTGGGAAATCTGTACCAAGTGTTGTGTTTGAAGGCTGTATTTGGGGTGTGAGACTGATGAATGCGAGCTACAGAGCATGCAGCCTTTAAAATGAGATGCAGCTTACAACATGATCGCATTTGTGCTGCAGAATCTTCGCCCTGATGTCACAACCTACACGCTTCCCCTCGTCTTTGGATTCATCATCTTTCCTGAACATGCAACCTTCACTCACTCTGCAGTACTGGAAGCTTCCCTAAGTGATATTAGTAAGTCTTTGATTTCTGTCAGAGAGCTTTAAATACTCACGATAACTGCTTCAGTTGCTTTTGTGATGTCAAACAATCATGGAAATGTTTGATTTCAGAACGATGCTGTAGAATTGAAGCAGCATAAAGTTGATTTTAATGTGGCTGTTTTGTTTTTGCAGTCCTCCCTAAAGCAGGAGGACACTGTGCTCAGGAGAGTTTCAGTATTTATGTGAGATATGGCAGCACCCCAGAGTCCCAGCTGAAGATTGTATTTGGAGACCGAGAGATGAACGACAAGAACTTGCAGCAGTACAACCACCAGCGCAATGAAACCCATCTGACCATCGACGTGCCTCTCTTGTCTCCAGATGTGAAATTTGAGGTGTTCTTCAGTCACTTAACCAGTAACTGGAAAGCCAAAGTGAATGTGCTGGGTTTTTAAACTACTATCTCTTTCCATCCCACAAGTCTGTTCAGTTGGCGGGACTCGTAGGAAGACTGGATATGCAGATTCATGATTCAGTGAATGACTGGCATTTTAAAGATTTCTCTTTGACCTGCCCTTTCTTTGTCCCATTGTTAGGTTGGTGTTTATTTTGTTACTGCCTTTTACATTTTAACTTGTTTCACTAAGTTTTTGTTTGTGCCAGAGTGTTTGTCTAATGGAACGATGACCGTGGTGCTTCCCAAACTGGAATCTGTGCCGCATCTGAATCCGGGTGAACTTTCTCTTAGAGATCCAGCCTGCAAACCCAGCTACAGTGAAGAGCACTTTGCTCATTTTCAGTTTGCTCTCAACACTTGTGGGACCTCAAGAACGGTACAGTGACACTGCCGCTCTTCTGCCGTTCCTGCACGTCATGCGTTACTGACGCTTCGTTTCTTCAGTTTGTTGGAGATGCCATGAAATATGAGAATGAAGTGACGTGGAAGAGAGAAGCTCTGCAGAAGAACTCGGAGTCTCTCTCTGAACCTCAAAAGGAATACAGGTGAGCAGGTCCTTTGAAAGGGACTGGTTTAATTTGCAGTATTTTAGTTTTTGGAGGAATTTCCAGGCTGTGATAAGTTGGACTTTATCACCTGTGATTTATTTTAAATAAAATGTACTGATAAATACTCTGGCCAGTCAGTCAAGATTAAAACATTGTATTTTTTTAACCTATTTTAAAGTGCTGCTTGCTTCACTGAATTGACTCCCGTCTCTCAGGTTTTCCGTGTCCTGCATCTATATGGCCAATGGCACTCAGAGTCTGCTGTACCACTCCATCTCCCACTCTAAAGAGCCACAGGCGGATGTTGGGAAGGGTGACCTCACTGTCCAGCTCAGACTCTCTCAGGGTGTGTGAAGCCTGATTAACTGCTTCTGGTTGAGTTTGAGTCACTGTAGTGTATTTCAGGGGTTTGACTGCTCACACAACCATAGATTAAAAAGCTTTTCTGAAGATTTTGTAACATGTTAGCATGTTGCTTTAACGCTACTTTACAAACTTTTTTTGGTTAAAAATGAAAAGTTCATAAGTGTTCAACACGATCTCTTTACCCTGATTCACATTATAATGATTTGTAATTTGGTCTGTAGGGTCTGATTCCACAGGAAGTGTCTGTCTGAAGACTGAAGATCTAGCACATTATTGCATGTCTCTGTACTGTAGATGTTTTCATAGTTTGCTCTTATTCTACTGTAAGAACAACACCAGAAAGTTGTTTCAAACGGAGATGGCAGTAGTCCAGTTATGAAACAAAGCTTTAATGTATCTGATCATTCAATTGTACGGTTATAACGAGCATAAAAGGCTAATACTGTTGTTGGGGAAAGCAATTAAAGCCAGACAAAAAATACCAACTCTATATACAGCATGCATTTCTCTTTGAATGACTGTTACTTTAAAACTAGCTGTTTAAATTAATGAAATGCAGGCAAAGTCAAATACAGTGCATTATGTGAAACTTGCCCCCTTTCTTCTCAGATATGGTGTACAGACTCTTCTATCATGAGGAGGATTACCCGGTTCTGAAGTTCCTGAAACAGCCTCTGTTTTTTGAGGTGGGGTTGGATCACTCCAGGGACTCCAGGGTGGCAGTAGTGCTGGAGAACTGCTGGGCGACACTCACCAAAGAGAAGGAATCCAAACCCAGATGGGATTTGATAGTTGATGGGTATGTTTTGAAGCACTGTGTTTGTGGAACGTTTCCACAATGTTCTGAATTTATTTCTCTTCTCAGCTGTGCGAATCCTGTAGATCGTGAGCAAACGGTGATTCACCCTGTGGTGGCAGATGATCGCGTGCAGTACCCCGATCACTTCAAGAGATTTGAGGTTAAAACGTTTGCATTCAAGCATGATGAGAGTTTTGAATCTGAAGACGACACCATGACGAGACAGGTAACCTGATTACAATTCAACAACTGTAATGACTTCAAAATAAACAATGTGGATAAACGGTCTATTTAAATGTGTTGGCATTACTTTATGGTTTATTTAGCATTTATATGAATTCAGGACTTGAGAAACTAAGTTTATTTGTGCAAGAGTAGAATATGGGAGTCAAACTGTTGACTGGAAAGATTCAACACCAGTTTAATTATGTTGACAGACTGTTTAGCGTAAAACTGCAGGACGAGGCTGTAACTGCTTCAGAAGAAAAACATTATTGTTCATGCAGTTATCATGACACATAAAAGTTTATGCTGCATGTCTGGTGCAAAGTCTTGAAGAACAACATCTAAAAGCAAGTAAATAAACTCATTATGGGTGGATGTGATGTTCCTGTAGCTGCACTGCTAGAGCATTGTGTTAGTAACACAGAGGTTGACGGTTCAATGCTCAGGGAAACGCGGGTACTGATCAGATGTATTTGTGCTGTGAGGCGTTTGGATTAATGCATGTGCAGGTAAATGTTTTATGTAAATGTAAAGCTTTGTAGGCTACAGCCCAGTTTTATTCTGCTTGCAGGTATTTGTTCATTGTGACGTCGTGATTTGTCATGCTGAGAATACGGCTGACGGACGCTGTTACAAACAGTGTGCAACTCCTCGCCGTCCAGGTTCAAGCCACTCCAGTCGAGGTAACGTCTGAGTTCAGGCGGCTGTTAATGTTTCAGTTTTCCACACCTGACCGTGACTCTCTTCAACAGTTCGCAGAAGGTCTGAGGATCTGCTGGAGCACGTGTCTACAGGCCCGATTCTGTTGATAAACCATTTCCTCTGATACTGTATTTCTGAAGATCATGTTGAGACTTCTGCTTTTATACCTTCTGGTTTTAGTGTCAAACTCGAGCAGTGTTGTAGAAGATCTTGTGGTCGTCCCGATGCTGCAGGAGGAAAAAAAAAACATCCACTTTCAAGTCTCTCAAGTGAGGCTGCGGGTTTGATTGCCAGAGGTTTAATTTTACTGCCACAACACTGTAAATCTTCCAAACTCGTTGTTAATAAACACCCTGGCACAATTTGTTTTGTAATGTTATGGTTGTCCACTAGATGGCATGTCAGTTAAATGTTTTTTTTGGTAACTTAAAGAAAACTGGCCAGACTTGGTGTGATTTCTCAATAGTCCTCTTGGTGTGCTGTGCTGCTGTTGAATATTTGAAGGTTTTATGAAGGTTTTGGCAGACAGCAACATTGTAGCCACACAATATTTCAGGATTTCCATTCTGTTAAAGTCCCTGCCAAAAACCACACATCAAATGAACACCAGCCAAGCTGTAGCTGTTTTTAAATGGTCATTTAAACTTTTCTCTGAATAAGAGAAATCCAGCCTTTACGTTCTAATTAAACTCATTTTGTCATTATGCAAAAGTTGTTTTACAAAAAAGGCCTATGAAAGGTGTTGGCTTTGAGATGAGCCTTTTTTGATAACAGCTGAAGTGTCTGAGGGGGTTTGAGGAGACGGG
Source organism: Ambastaia sidthimunki (assembly GCA_036877625.1). Taxonomy (NCBI): domain Eukaryota; kingdom Metazoa; phylum Chordata; class Actinopteri; order Cypriniformes; family Botiidae; genus Ambastaia; species Ambastaia sidthimunki. Next base: position 2,121 of record JAZGTK010023091.1, on the reverse strand, counting down.
AGGTCTCGCATGAGCTTCTTGATAAAAACTCGCTGTTCATTCTGTTCTTATCACTAACAAAAACACGTTCAGTTTTCTTTAGACGTTTTATTGCGTGATATTGTTTCCTCAGCTCTTATACTGCATATAATGAGCTTCTCATCGTGTGATGAATATAACTGGCCTTTCATAGATCGTTTTGTGGAATCGTGAGGGTTCCCAGATTTTATCATTTAACATGTTTTATAAAATGCCCAAAATACATTTTACAATAATTTGTAATTTGACATTCACAATCTGTTTGTCATTAGTTTCACAAGCGTTTCTTCATAGTAAAGATCTTCAGTTTACAGAATCACAAACTAACACAAACTGACTTCCTGCTGATTCTGTCTGTAAAACTCAAATTCAGTAATAAAAAGCAGAATAATGATTTTATTCTTAATTTAGTAATGATTCATTTAAAAAGTAAACTCACTGTTATTGTTGTGGCACGATCTGGCGTTGGGAAAATCTGTACATTAGTTATTGAAACTAGTTTTAATATCAAATTTCTAATAAATTGTGTGAGTGTATTTGTTAGTGATTTTGCACAGTTTGTAATGAACTGAAAGAACACGATTCTGTAATTGAAATTATTCAAAAAAAGTGTTTTTGTTTTTACTTTTAACACAATTATTTACAACAATATACATCACTCAGCTGTGACTTCCTGTTTTCTTTCTGCCGGTGCGGCAGGTTGGAGATAAAGACACAGTGATGAAAGTGTTGAGGGTGAACTGACCCACTTCAGTTACCTCAGCCGATCCGGATCAGTTCACATTCAGTTCAGAAAGCGCTTTCACTGCGGTGACGTGAACGTTTTGTGAATTCTGAGCAAATGAATGGAAGAATTTGAGAGTTTTTATGTTGTCGGTAGACTGAGACAAGCCTCTGATTTTGTTATCTGTGTAATTGAGGCAAAAGAATTTTAAGATGTTATCAAATGTTTTACTATTGAAGAAAAAGCTCAGGCTTATTTGAATGTAATTTGCGTGTATGTCAGATGTGGTGCCAAATTCTGCTAGCGTGACACAAAGAAATATAAATAATCAAGAATTCATTTAATAATAATCTCTGTATATAGTTTCAGTATCCTTTGGCCCGCACAGACAATAGACCTACAGTCTCTCCAGAACAGGAAGTCCAACAGATAAACTAGAAAATGGGCAGAACTTAATTGGCAAAAGAGTTTTTTTCTGCTCTTGTTTTACTGTCACTGGTAAAGATGAAGCTTTAAATATCTGCCTGCACTACAGAAATACAAGCACTGAGCTTCTGCAAGAAAAAAAAGATTTCTCTTTTCCCTAAAGCCAAAAATGGTGAAAGAATGATAATGGCAACATACAGTTCTGATGTAAATCACAGCCCACAATCTGTTCTGTATATCGCTGATAACCCTGAAACAGCGCATAACACGCATGACAGTTATAACTGCATGATAGTGAGAGCAGCTGGTGTCGGTCACTGGAGATGTGAAGTTCACACACCAAACAACTCGTACCAGCTGCCGTCCTGTAGATTCAATAAAGACAAAACAAGTGTGATGAAGCTCTTCACATGTCAGTCTGGTGTCTGTCTGTCTGGGAGGTTCATGGACAGGTTAAGATGCAAAAGGCACCAATTAAAGATCTGCTAAACTAATCACTAAATAAAAAACCTCCGTGTCTAACTTTATACATTCACTTACATTTTTTGGTTTGTTCTAAAATATTTTTACACCCTTAATTGATAACAGAAAGTTAAAGGTAATTAAATAAACAAAAACGGTTATAGAGCAAGTACATAACAAAACTGTCTCCTTACCTCGATTCAAACCAGTAAGATTTGATTTGATTTTACAGGTGATAATAGAAGAGTACATAAAGAAAACTGCAATTTTATGTTTCAAACCGAGATGGTGATAGAGAGGCAAAAGTTACAGACTGCAGCTTTGATACCAATATCGCCTTTGAACAAACAACATATGACTTTCATTGTGTTTTTATAAGCATCACGTAATGAGCAGCTAATGTATGAGAACCTGATGCAAAACAAACAAGATGCTGAATTGTTTCTGATTATCAACTTCACTGATTACAGCCTGTCTGCATTTTCCTCCTG
>JAZGTK010023090.1:0-10062 GCA_036877625.1 Ambastaia sidthimunki | reverse complement strand
TCCATGCTTGCAGGTGGTCGGGATTTTAGGATAGTTTAAAGAGAGGCAGATATTTGTTCTTATTTTGATCTGATGTGAATGAGACACAGATTGGGAACTTGTTAAATGGTGCAGTTTTGCCGATCCAACAACGATCCAAGAGTAATTTGTAAAGGCTGTTTATGCTGTTACTGGTTGGGTCTTTTAGAGACCTGGTGGTTTTATTTGCAGAAGTCGGTTAGTAATCTGATTTGGAGTTAATGGATTCTATTGTTCCATAACCTTGACTGGGCTGATGAGCAGAATAGAGATAGAGAATTTGGATGAAGGGGAGGTGGTGCTGGAGGTAAAGCAGAGGTCAAAGGATTTGGAGAGACAGTATGGTGATGGTTTGCGGGGGGCAGGTGGTAGAGGTTTGGAAAGACAGTGGGCCAAGGGATTGAGTTTCCCAATGGCAGGCACAGACCCCACAGTTCTGAAATGTCAGTGGGGTTTTATCTTCACAAACAATGTGGAACATTTAAGTGAGGTGCACTCAGTGGGTAGTGTGGGATGTCTGTCTTCCAGTGCAGTAAGCTGCTGTAATCCTTTTCTTGTGTCCCCTTTCTGTTCCAGTGGAGGTGTGAAGGAAAGATAGCAATTGTTATTGTGTTCTTTTGTTAGGTCTTGGCACATCTAGACAGAACTGCCATAAACTGTGTTCCATTTTTTTCTACATTTTACATATAAAATTTACCTAGCTAAAACTGATTTACGTACTCTGTGTTTCAAGGTTATTATCAGCGGTACTAAGAACGTCAGAGGTAGAATCTCGGGCTACACGAGCGAGTCTAACCGGATTGCTCAGTCCTCAGATGGGCAAAGACATCGTCTGGTTTCTTCGGCGCTGGACCAAGACATACCTGCTGGTAGATGAGAAACTCTACAGCCAAGTGAGTTTAACACAGTTTCCACTTAAAAACAAGATAAATTGAGGGTGATTAACTTGTGGAAAGTGAGCAGGCCAGCATGTCTGAATGTGAAGTCTTCTGGGATCTCTCCTTGGGCTCTGTTCAGAAACAGGAAAACCTGGCACGCAGCCTAGACGTTATTTACATGTTGTTTTATGGTTTCTGTCTCGATTTTTCTGGTCTTATTTGATTCTCTCATCAGATCAGCATGCCCCTCAGCACAGCCTTTGGAGCTGACACTGAGGGGTCGCAGTGGATTGTGGGATATCTGTTGGAGAAGGTGATCAATAATCTGTCTGTGTGGAGCTCTGAGCCTGAACTAGCCAATGACACTGTGGAACTGCTGGTGACTCTGGTGGAGAAGAGAGAGAGGTTTGTGTGCCTGAATAAAAATGCATGTGTGGGCATCCATGACTGCTAAATGTGTGTCTAATTAGCCAAAAGCTCTGCAGGACAGCTGCTTAGAGACAGGCACAAGGGATTGAGTGGTTTGTGCCTACATGTTTTTTAGACCACATGTGCCCCACCTGCTGGTGGAATTATACCATTGCATCTAAAGATGATTTCTAATCTTCAGAAGATTGCCATGTAATAAATTGTCCATTGTATAAATGCAACCTTTTAATGGAAATATTTTTGTGTATTGAAGTTTTTTTATCATTAATTACCCTCATGTCATTCTAAGTTTATTGCAAAATAGAGTATTTTGTCTGTTTTACTTTATTCATGCTGTGAAAGCAAGCTTCGAAAATACACCAGATGCTTTTATCCAAAGCTGACTTACAAAGAGAGAAAGAGCATTTATTATTTTGCCCTGAGAACCAACAAGTTCATTAAAGCTGTAGTGCTGGAACTAGGACCTTATTAAAGTAGTAAATGAGGTATTACAGGTTTTCTAAAGCCACACAATTCCTCCTAATAAATTTGAAATTTAAAGAAGTGCTGTGGCAGGTTTGACTTTATTGATGCCAAATGCTATTTGTTTTGTTAACATTTTGTAAGCAGTTGTGAACACATTCTCGCATCTATGATTCAGGGCAAACCTTGTCGTGCAGTGTGAAAACTGGTGGAACTTGGCCAAGCAGTTTGCAAGTCGCAGCCCTCCTTTGCATATGCTGTCCAGCACAGTCCAGCGGACCCTCATGAAGGCCCTAGTCCTGGGAGGCTTTGCTCATATGGATTCTGATACCAAACAGCAATACTGGACCGAGGTAAGAAATACATTGACTATATTGTAATATTGTGTCTAAACATACATGTAAACTAGAGGAATGTTTTAAAGGATGGGCAAGTGTGAACACTTGGTCTCTTCTTGTTTTGCTTCGACTAAAGCTCATGATCTCACCCTCTTTATCTCCTGCAGGTTCTGCACCCACTTCAGCAGCGCTTCCTCAACCTCATCAACCAGGACAACTTTGCTCAGATCTGTCAAGAGGAGGCAGTAAAGCAGGAGATTGTGGCCACTCTAGAAGCTCTATGCGGCATCGCTGAAGCAACACAGATCGATAACGTGGCATCACTCTTCAGCTTTCTAATGGACTTCCTGTCCAGCTGCATCGGCCTCATGGAGGTCTACAGAAACTCACCAGAGACAGTCAACCTTATTATAGAGGTCTTTGTTGAAGTGGCCCATAAGCAAATCTGCTACTTGGGAGAGGTAAGATGTTGTCATCTATGAGGCTTGTCAACATTGAGGATGCCTTGCCAAAGTCGACTGTTTTTAACGACTGTCTAACATTCTTGTCTCTTTCTAAATGTTTTCATGATGTTATATGTCACATAACGACAAAAAAAACTCTTTGTATCTCCACAGACTAAATCTATGAAACTGTATGAGGTGTGCTTGACGCTGCTCCAGGTCTACTCCAAAAACAATCTAGGTCGTAAGAGACTAGATGTGGCTGCAGAGGAGGACCAGTACCAAGACCTTCTTCTCATCATGGAGCTTCTCACAAACCTGCTCTCCAAAGAGTTCATTGACTTCAGTGACACTGGTACAGGCATCCGTACACATCTAGCTCAGCAACACTCGCAGTATTTCTGTTGTTATATACATTCTTTATCAACTATCATAACTTATGTGCATGATGTGTAATATTGGCCTGTTTATAACAGACAAAAAATAACTTTTTGCACAGACGAGGTGTTCCGCGGGCAGGAGCAGGGTTCTGGTGCGGGACGGACTGTATCGGCTGCTGATGTGGTGCTTTATGGAGTGAATATTGTGCTGCCCCTCATGTCTCAGGACTTGCTCAAGGTAAGGTTTGACTTTCAGCCATTTCACAAATGATATAGAGTGCATGTTGTAGCCAAATCAGTTGCCTCAAAAATGTGGCGTAAAAGACTAAAATCCTGTCAACCTCTGTTTCTTTATCCAGTTTCCCTCCCTGTGTAACCAATATTATAAGCTCATCACTTTTATCTGTGAGATCTTCCCAGAGAAGATTCCTCAGCTGCCAGAAGAACTCTTCAAGAGCCTGATGTGTTCTCTGGAGCTGGGCATGACCTCGTATCCTTTCATGCTAAAGTTTAATTCAGCTTAATTGAAGTTTAAATCAAGTTCAAGTCTGAAGTGACCACTAAGTTAATTTTTTAAGCTTATCTTTTAAGTCATCGAATTACAGCTGCTGTCTAGTTTTCTTAACTATCATGGCAGGATGAGCTCAGAGATCAGTCAGCTGTGTCTTGAGGCTTTGTCCCCTTTGGCTGAGCAGTGTGCCAAGACACAAGAAAAGGACACACCCTTATTTATTGCCACTCGACATTTCCTTAAGGTGAGTCACACAGTGTGCCACAGGAGAGAAACTTCAAAACAGTCATTTTTATCAATTGGGGCCAACAACCTTAAAATGACAAAATATAACGGCCTGGTCAATATATTGGTCTTTCGGTGGGCGTAAATGTTCATTGTAATATTCTGTTGTGTAAGAAATTAATTGCTTACTGACTCTCACTTCCTTTAAAGCTGGTGTTTGACATGCTTGTGCTGCAGAAGCACAACACTGAGATGACAGTAGCAGCAGGAGAAGCTCTCTATACACTAGTGTGCCTGCACCAGGTATGCACCAGTATTTCCATGGTAACTACATGGATGCACCATTATGAAAATTGTATTGCAGAAATATTCACAAGCATATTTTATTTACCCACGGTTCATTCCGAACCAAATTGGTAATTCCTGGTTAAGATGTCATGTAATCCGTTTAAACACATTTGTTTAAAGTTACAATTATTTCTGTTGGTGTAAAACTTAAATGTAATAAGGTTTTATAAGTGATGATGTTTGTTATAGGTGGAGTACTCAGAGCTGGTGGAGACTCTTCTCTCAAGTCAGAGGGATGCTGTAATCTACCAGCGGCTGGCAGATGCTTTCAACAACCTGACTGCCAGCAGCACTCCTCCGACCATGGACCGCAAACAGAAAGTGGCCTTTCTTAAGAGTCTGGAGGAGTTTGTTGCCAATGTGGGGGGGCTTCTTTGTGTCAAGTAAACCACTTCGTCAAGCAACTTGTTCCCCTCTCCAACTTAGAGAAGTTTTTCACCATGCCAGACCATGGAGATGTTCAGAATGGCACAGTTGGAGCACTGATATGTCTCTCTGCTCTGCCCTGAGTCTTCAGACACATGTGCCTCCAGAGCCAAAGGAAAGCTGAGGGGACAACCCACTGTGATCATCTCAGTCTGATTTAAGAGGTCCTCAGAAATAAAGGGCAGAGGGGAATCTTTCTGAAACCCCTTCTTCCCACCTTTACACACATATTCAAAGTCTGTTGCATCTGTCTCTCCTTGAGTGCCTTCATATTTGGTTTCTCTAGTCTCAGATATAGCTGGCTCTATGGCGACAACTAAAACAGTGTGTTGCTGTGAATTGTGAGCAGTGGTTGCCATGACGACGGAAATGCCTTTCCCAGTGAAACTGTAGTTGCAGGAAGGCAATTTTGGAAAAGAAACCAAATCACTTTGTGTTAAAGGGTGTATATATTTTCGAAAAGGCAAAAATTAAAGTGTTAAAGAGCAAAAAGGACTTGAAAGTTTTTATAAGATTATAGTTTCAGATTTTTTATTATGACCTCACCTGAAGGAAAAGGAGGCTAGTTTGAATTATTTTTTGATTGTAGTTTTACTCTTTACTGTTGTCATTTTGCCCTGGTCACAACAGTACTGTTGAAGGTGTTTCAACCATAATGGGTCTATTATTAATTTCCAATGGATGTTTTTCACAAATAGTCATGGTCATCTGTTGTGCCCATTACGGTTTTGTTTTCTCTACAATAACTTCACTAATGTTCCACATACACTAGTGTATACTGTGGAACAATCAACATTGCTGTAGCAATAAAATACCAAATATGATCACGAAGGGATGTCACCTGTCAGGTCATCTGAAAGCCTCCCTGACTTTGTTTCCATTGTTCAAAGCACTAATTCTGTTATTTTGGAATGCCTGAAATGACCTGTAAAAGTGTACATAAACTTGCTTTTAAAACGTGAGTTTGTTTTCTTGACCTTTAATTTATGTCTGTGTCTAGGGATGTGTGCTTGTTCTGGAAATGTGTTTAAAAAAGCCCCAACGTGGGTTTCTATGGTGCATAATGAAGACGCATGAAAAGGGGCACTGTTATGTTATTTGCTTAAATGTATGCCTAAAGTTGCGTACATCAGCTTCAATTTTTATTATCCCTATATTTTTATATTTATTTCAATATTTTACGTTTATTTGTCATTGACATACATTTTCTTTATGAAAAGTCTCATTTCTTGTCCTCCACGTTCCTAACGTTGTAATGTAGCGCGATTGTAGGCTTGGCTGATGTGGTCTGTTATCTGAAGTTACTGCTTCATGCTGCGATCGATCCTGTGATTTCAAATCTAAGCTTAATTTAATTGACTTCTGTATTTAATATCGTTTGTTATAGTTTTACACTGTTAGATCATTAATAAATGAAGAAACGAATGTAATCTGGGTTATCACTGATCACAGTCATCTGGGATCCCGTGTTAATTTTGATCAACCCAGCCTGGTCTTCAGCCGCACACCCAACCCTGTTAACATGAGTTTTACATGTAATGCAAGTTGTGGTGGTTTAACCTAAACGGTTACTGAGTTTGATGCCATTAGGTCCTAAAATGACAGCAGCCTAATATCCCTGCTGCTGTCTGTGCTGTCAGTATGAGTCAAACAGAAGAATCACTCACTTCTCTTGACCTGAAGTTTTCTGGTTTTAATAAGAATTCAACCAATTAAAAAATCTACAAGCGCAAGGTTGTTTATAAGATCACTAAAATGTTTTAGAGCTAGTTAGCGACACTGACTTTCCTGTGTCGGTTGCTAGGATACAGAAACGGGTTGTCATAGGCTACCCACGAACGATTTTACAACGTTTTTCTTTCGGTTGTTGCGTGTATTGTGGTTTCACCATTGGGAATTCTGAATATTTACATATATTAACTGTCTAAACAAAATAATAAAATAAATGTCTACTGGCTAATGCATTGCATTGCAAAAATTATTGAAAATGTAAGTGTATTTTGTCTCGTGTGAGACACCGTAACTCCGCCTTTGTTTCATGCACATGATAAACTGTCTACAGTCCTGTAAAGTTTCTGATTACTTCTGCAAACCAGATTTTGATATGAGTTCATTAAAAGGGAAAATAATTACAGTTGTCGGGAGGTAAGAAAGAATGTTTAAGTCTGTATGCCAAGCTAAAAACCATTATAAGCTAGATATGTTTATCTAGCATGTTTGTGTGATCTTTGAACTGTACTATGAGCCTGTGATTGTGTATATGGATAGATGTTTACCTGTCAGCAGTCTATACTGCGATACTTACGAAGTGCAATGATTTTATCCAAACTAAAGTAAACATGATTTAGTATTATGATAATATAGGTTAGATTTCTTCTGTTGGTCTTTAGATGGACATTGTCTTTATAGATGTTTGGCAATTTCATTATGATGCTGTTTCACTTTAAATCTATACATTCTTATTTGTCAGGCTAAAAGACCATTGTGACTAAAAGACCATTGTTTAGATTCCATTCTTATTTTTTTATTTATTTTCAGTAATGTCAACAGATCCAGTTTATGTTTATATTTGTCTTTGTTCTTTGTCTTTTTCTTATTTTATTTATGTTTTATTTATGTTTATTTATGTAGTGGGCTCATTGGCCGTTCCTGGGCCATGGTGTTTCTGAGTGGGGGATACAATGTCAGGATCTATGACAACAAACCAGGGCAAGCCTCAGAGGCCATCACAGAGATAAGGTCAATGAAAACCGTTATTAACAACTGGATAAGGAGCTAAATAAAATGTGTCAAGGACGTGCATTATCTGTACACACATACATGAAACAGTATCTAACTGTTAACTGTAGCTCAATGACAGTATGAATATAAGTACATCTATGTCATTTGCTGTCTTTAACTTCATGTTTTTTGTCAGCAGAGGGAGTTGTTGGGCTTTTTGTCTTGTAGATATGAATCTAGTTGCTTTGGTTAGATTACAGATTGCTGTAATGACAGATAAGGATACACAAATCATCTTCTGTCATAAATAAGAGCAAATAGAAAATATTAATTAAGACCTTATTAAAATGCTCAAAACATAATATACAAGTCACGTGACAGACATGACAGTTAAATGAAAGTGTAAAAAAAAATTTCTTACCATAACAGTAACCATAACAGTTGTCCTGCATCAATAATCCATGATTGAAACAATAATCCTTTTTCTTGAATGTTATAATTAGACAAAATGCACTTTTGTTTATTACCAGTAACAATTGTCTGCATGTTAATGTTTATAAAGTATTTATTCTCCACACTTTTGCCAAACCTGAAGCTGAACATTGTGTTGCAGGAAACAGGTTGAGGAGCTTCAACAGGCCAAAATGTTGAGAGGAAATCTGACAGCGGCAGAGCAGTTGAGTCTGCTCAGCAGTCATGATGACCTCCAGGAGGCCCTAGAGGGAGCTTTCTTTGTTCAGGTAGCGCTTACCCCTGAATCATGGATGACTTCCTGTTGACCTCAAAATGAGACTGGGAAACAGAGGCCAAAAATCTCCCTGTTATGCTATTCTAAAAAGATCAAAAGCAGCAACAAGGATGAGTGATTGCATTATGAAGACTTAATCAATCATTCCCTATTTAATCCTTTAGTCAGTGTGCAAAGCACATGAAACTAGAAGAATCACATCTGTTTATTCCCTCCTAAAAGTATTAGAAGATCCCACGATGTACTAATCTGGAGAGGGATTATCCCTCTTACTAATGGTGGTGTGATTAACTTGTGTCTTTACAACCAGGTTCAAGTTTTAAATCGTATTGAGCACTTTGGAGCCAAACCGTTTCTTTTTGTCTTGGTTATGATGACATCAGCATATCTTTCTGATTTGTGCTGATACCAATATGTGTTTGCACAGACCAAGTTATATTTTGTGTTATTATATAATGTGTTATTTTGCATACACATTCCATCTTATTCTGATCTAAGATCTTCCCATTCTGTTGCTTTTCCTTGTTCTTTCTGCTAATTCAACAAAAACGTAGCATTTATGTTTCACATATTACACTTCCCTATAATAATTCCTTCTTTCTGTGTTTGCTGATGGTGAAAACGTTGGCTACAGCTTCAGTTATGGTACATTTTATTCACTAGCCTCTGCTCATTGTTAACCGCTGTCTGTTCTTGTTCTCTGTGTTGTCTGTGAAAAGGAGTGCGTGTTTGAGGACCTGAAAGCCAAGCAGACAGTCTTCCAAGAGGTGGAGAATCTTGTCACAGAAAGTGTGATCCTCAGTAGCTCCACTTCCTGCTTGATGCCAAGCAACGTGTTTTCTCGAGTCCGGAACCGAACTCGATGTATTATATCTCATCCGGTTAGTGATGATACCAGTCTGTGAATTCAAAAAAAAAATCCACCAGGATGCTTCATATGTCTATATAATTCCATTTCCCCTTAGCATATTTAATACATTAAATTAAGGTCAAATTAGCTTGACTCCTTTGCTAGGACCTCTTTTTTTAGTTTCTCGTGAAACTTTGCTAGTTTCTCTTTTAAATAAATTGCACAAAGTTATCAAAAACTGCACAGACGTTACATCAGAATCAAGGCAACCACAGTCATCTAATGATTACAGATAACATCAGTAAACAAAACGGTTTTAAACATTTCCACAACACACTCACTATGTCATTTAAGCTTTATTACCATAATATAATTTCCAAATACTTTCATTAGAAGATCAATTAGAAGATTGTTTAAAAATGTAGCAGACAGCAAAAAGAAAGCATTAGCCATTTTATGGTGGGGCTCATGCAGTGAAATTAAGTGCTATTGCAATTGTGTAGTAAAAGTTTCAGCTCATCCTAAAATTGCATGACCTCAAGCATGATGTTATTTTCAAATGTCTACTTTGAGCTCTAATGTTATTATATTTGGTTAATGTAGAGTTGTTTATTTGGATATATCAGGTTTCTCTTGTTAGACTTGCTGCAGATTTGTCTAAGGATATCTGTGCTGAAGAATGGGGTTGGATCAGTTTATAAGGCCCAGAGGGGCTTGACCCAAACCTTCTTTGGACACAAATTTCCTTCTTCGGAAATTCCCTCGCAACTCATTTCTTGTCCTGTCCTTCAAAGCAGTTTAAGTCAAATCGTTCACTTTTACCTGCATTACATAGATGTTTAATCCTAAATGTCAAGCATTACTGAGCAGGTCTGGAGTCAGAAAGACCTTCATGGTGGAAAGAGGTCTAAAATTGTGCCATTACCTTAACACAGATATAGTCCCCTTGTTTGTTATTGAGGAGAACAGCTAATGGGATTATTATTAACAGGTCATTTTATCAACTTCCCAGGTAAACCCGCCATATTATGTGCGTCTGGTAGAGCTGGTGCCACACCCAGAAACACTGCCGGCCATCATGGATGTCGCTTATTCACTGATGACGGACGTCGGTCAGGCACCTGTACGTCTCAGGAGGGAGATCGATGGTTTTGCACTGAACCGGGTTCAGTATGCAATCATAGCTGAGTCCTGGAGACTGGTTCAGGTTGGTTGAGCCATTGAACAAAATGACACTAGTTACACATGTAAAGATTAATATGTACCCATTTAATGGTAAGATTCA
>JAZGTK010023089.1:0-10062 GCA_036877625.1 Ambastaia sidthimunki | reverse complement strand
TCTTTTGTTCTTCTTTGTTCTTTTTCTCAGTTCTGCAGCATGACAGAGTTGTTTTAGATGGAGCACTATGGGTACAGCTCACCGGTAAGAATTCAAAACTAAACTTGCCACATAGAACAGTGCTTTCCTGTGTTTTATAGCACAAATGAACCATTGAACCACAACCATGAATCTGCAAAACTATAATGTCCTAATATTATTATAAAGTTGGGTTTGGTTACCAACATATGATATAATTTCTGTCAGGCTCAAGGGCCAGAGTACTCATTTATAGTAATTCATGTTGCTATAACTTTTTGTGAGGGAGTACAGACATACAAGTAACCACTTTATATACAGTTAAACATTGTAAAAATTACACGATGGCTTTGGATTCAGGCTACCATTAACCTGAATATACTGTCTAAATTACAGTTCAGAGCCCAGCGGATACATAATAAAACGGTTGTGATGAAGCTAAATGAAAAGCTTTATCAGATTCACAAAAGGATTTGACAGCTGAATGAGGGTAACAGTATTTCAGGTTAGTTCATTTACAACAGTGGCCTGTCTTCAGACCTGAGACAGGAGCATAGACTCGGCATTCCATTACACCCACGTGAACGGCTGGATTTGGGTGCTGTTCCTACCTTCAGCCCAAACTTCTGCTGACAATAACCTGTAACTTAAAGTTCAACCACGATTTTGTGTTGCTTGTGTTGAACAACTTTTAAAATTGTTATTTTTTTCTTCTTTTTCGAAACACAAGTCAATAAATATATGCTGGCAATTTGTTAGGAGATTTATGGATAAAATTCCCCTCATTTCCTCGTCTAGAGAGTGAGATTGTCTGGGGCAGGGTGGTAATCTATAAATAATTTTATATGAAAGGTTATAATTTTTGTTGATTGTCACGACCTCTGTCATCAGTCTTGTCGGGGGATAATAATTTGTATAGTGGAGCAGAATGTCAGTTTTGTCTGATCTTGTGTGACAGTTTAATGAGGAGAAATTAAATTTCAGATTGTTACAGAGTCTGTGGTTGTAAGTCAAGTATTATTCTGCTGGAAATTTCCAGTCTGTTTGAGTGTGTCTGTAAAACTACTTTTCTCTGCACTGTTGGTACTACACATGCGGTTGTAGTACAACCTAAATGTAGGGAGAAATCCCAATATAATTACACTTTTAAACAACATCATTATAAGTTATGGTTCAGAGCTTCCCTTTATAGCTATTACAAAACTGAAGGCGGGTTTAGACTGGTTTTAACTTGTTACATCTTTCTCTTTTTTTTCAGTACTTCACAGTAAGTGATCTATAGAGCGTCCATGGATGAAATGGTTGCACCTTTCTTTGAAAGGCAAGCCACTACTGAGGAGATGGCTTTAGTGAGCAATGCATTGGCTGCTTACTCCTTCATAGCAGGTAAAAACAAGTTTAGTACTACCTTAATGCTTCCAAACTGCAACCCAAATACCCTTTTGCTCTTGTACTAACCAAATACTCTTTCATTACCCCAACCTCCCCATTACTATCCTACCCCTCTATTACAACCATAGTACCACCATACCCGTCTACTACCCAACTGCCTGCCACCCTCTTCTACCACACTACAATTTGACTACCTTGACAGCCTTTTACCAAACCACCCCATGGTACCATACCACCCCACTAGAACTCAATCTTAGCTAATTGGTGGCAAATTTAAACAAAATCACAACCTTGTAAAATAGTTACATTTTCCAGTGAAATCAAGTTGAACTACCTTACTTTTCATGTATCTTAATACCAGTAAATTCTCATCCTTACTTTAAGGCAGCTAAGAAAAAACTTTTTTTGTGCAGATCACCCGGAACGGGCGGCACTGTACTTTTTATGCGGAGTGTGTTTGGGACTGGTCCTCACTCTTATCGCGTTAGTGGTGCAGATTTCCTGCAGAACCGACTGCAAAACACAACAAGTGCCCAAAAGAACGGAAAAACATGCCGAGACCACCAGCGATACCAGCGACAGCGACTCAGACTGGGACAACAACTCCGATCTTTCGGCACGGCGACACCGGCGTTTTGAACGGACACTCGGTAACGTGTTTACATCAGCAGAAGAGCTGGAGCGAGCGCAGCGACTGGAGGAACGAGAGCGAATCATGCGAGAGATCTGGATGAATGGACAGCCCGACATGCCCGCCACCCGCAGTTTGAACCGCTACTATTGAAGTGTCTGCAGGATTGAGATAGTCTGTGGAAATATTGTCATTTACTGTTTTACTTTATTGGGATATAGAAACCAACACTCACAAATCTTTGGGAACATATTTATTTGTTTTTTTTCCAGCAGAACAAATAGCACATATTGTTGTTTAATTGGAAAACTGGTTTGATGAAGAACTTGAAAAACAATCATTTTAATTGCAATGGATTTTATCTGAAATTTTATCTGCGTTTGACAATAAACAAAAAAACAATTTTAAAGATCCTGTTCTTTAATATTATCTTTAAATTGTTATTTAAGCAATGTTTTTTTATTTCTGTTACAAACACCTTTATTATACAAATATACATTTTATTTGTCAGCACTCAGGGTTTTTATTACAAGTTATCTTTCATTTTCTATCCCTTTCTTATAGATCTGTGTTGTCAGATATTTTGTAAACAAACCAAACAAAATAATGGTATGTGCCTTTATTTTAGGAATAATTCTTCAAATGAGCATTAATTGAAAATGGAAGACAATCACCTATGTTTATAATATATTTTCACAGCTAATATAATGTTGTATGTGGTGCTAATATCCTTTAGGTAAAATCTGCCCATGCATGAGCAAAATTAGGCAAGCAGAAGGAAAGGCAGTAAAACCCAAATGCTGTTAATCAGTCATTCTGTCTCATGTTCTTATTGCACCCGTCTGCATTCAATAGCCTACATGACATTTACAATTATGTGAAAATATCATCCACCCTCTGATTCCACACTGATTCAGTAGTTTCAAAACTTTATACTTGGATATAAATAATAATATAAATTTAATTTCTGAAAAACTTGTATCTGGTTGTTTTCAGATTAACATTCAATTGAAGGTTTTTGTGAGTATTTTTGATAAAAGCTTGTCTGTGGGTCCTGTCAGTACATATTTTGATGAAATAAAAGTGAAGCTTTGAAAACCTTTTGATTTCTAACAATAAGTCTGTAGCCACATTCTCTGTATCTCTGTTGTACAGTATGTATCAAAATTTTTAAAAGCAAAAAATGTATGCCAAATTTACAAACTATTTCACATTTACAAAATATAAGTTTTACAAATGCAAAATCTAAATCTCTTACACAAATCTAAAAATTGATTGTGTGAGTCTGCATGTGCAAATTGTCACGTGTGTTAATGGCCTTGGATTTGTGTATGTTTTTAAGGCCACCCTGGTAGCTCTCAGTGGATTCCAGTTATAGCCACTATCACATTTTGTCTCCTGCAGTACAGCTGATTCAGTGCTGGCATAGTCACTTTCCCATCTGTGACGCAAGCGTGGGAGAAGACATTTTACTTTCTCTGTTTACAAGAGCTTCCCTGGGTTACTGTAAACAGTGTAAAATGTATTGTGTATCTGAAGTCTGAATTAAATGCTCATGTTATGCTCTTTTATTTAAAGCTGAAGGAGGAGAACTGTCACTTTATGCCTCTGTTTTTTAAACTGTCACTTTATGCCTCTGTTTTTTAAACTGTCACTTTATGCCTCTGTTTTTTAAACTGTCACTTTATGCCTCTGTTTCATTCAGGTGATGGGCGATGTGGCTGCTGTACAGTTGCTCATTTTGCAGCTTATGAAACTGAAAACGGTCTGTCGGCTAATAGCACAAGCATCTACAACAGTGTTTCTTAACCATGAGGTCAGTAGTTAGACAGGCAGTACGAGTGTCTGGTTTTTTTTATATAAATGTACATATAAACACTGCACATATTTGGCTAAAATGGCGTTAAATAGATTGGGCACCTTAGTCCACTACAACTTTTCAAAATATTAATATTAAAGACAATAACAAGTATGCAATATTTATAATTAAATTATATAATTTAAATATATAATTACAGTTAAAGCATTAACGTTATATATCATAAACAAGAGGTCATGTACTACAATGTTTTAGCATAACATGTAGTATGTATATTGTAAAACATATTACACTGCCACCTAGTGTTTCAATTTATCAACATTTTTCTTTTTCGTTAAATTGTATATGAGAATTTTGTGCGCAGTATTTCTGATCAGTTTCAAGTTAAGTTTTACTTATAATGCAAAAAATGTTTATCTTTCAAAAATGAAGACATTTCTAAATGACCCCAAACTTTTAAACAGCTGTGTGTATGTATTAATGCTAGAAAAACCAACAAACATCTCACATTTTATTCCCAAAATGGTTGGAACCGACAACAATACAGAGACAGAATATGATTAACTTAAAAATATACAAACTACAAAATCAGAAGTGAAGTTAAAACTTTTCACAATGCTGATAACAATAGGCTAACCATAAATATAAGAATTGTTGAAAATATGATGTCCCTTTACATATATATATACTTTGTATATAAAACATTATAAAATGAGGCATAAAAATACATAAAACATACAAAAATAAGACATACAAATACACAAAACATACAAAATACATTTAACCACAGAAATGTAAACAAATGCTATTTGTTGAGCTTATAACTAATCATACCAATGAGTGAATGTACTACTGGAACTATTTCCACACGTTTCATAATCTAATATTAAAAATGGACCTGTCTCTTTGCTCCAGATCGAGGACTTGCATTATACATTGTTTTGAGATCTGATATTGGAGTTGAGGTATAGCATGGGTTTCTGTTTAAGAAGTCTTTAATAGGCAAGTGTAGTGCGGCTTCATTGATGTTAGAATTGATAACGGTCATGTTCTCTTTATCTAAGGTATCATTGCCAAAACTATAAGATGAGTGGGGTTCTGCACTAAAGTAAACAGTGCTACTGCCATCTACAGGACAGGTGTTGTACACTGCATCCTTCAACATCTTAGATTCACCCTCTGGACCCTGTCTGACCTCATGTCCAGACAGTTTCTCAACACATTCAGCATCTTCTCTATTTCCAACTGCATGGTCAGGTAAACTCTCAAAATGTTCATTAACATTTATGGATGGTGGGTTACAGCGCTTCAGTGTGGGGTGTGCATGGGGTACGCTATCATCGACTGGTAGTTCTGAAAGTCCTCCGTAGAGGCAGCTGATCTTGCTTGGGTCACTGGTTTTGAGAGCAAGATGAAGTAACAGATGATGATGGTGCCAGCAGCCCTCCAGAGGCTGAACAGAACAGGCTCCTGTTTGCTTCTCAGCAGGGAAACCAGTAACTGAGAATGTGCCGTGTCTGTGGGTGCAGGATTCAAGTGTTGTCTCCTTGCAATGATCAGAAGCTGTTCTGTCAACAGCTGTCAGGCTCATCTGGAGTCTCAAGCTCTGCAGGATCTCAGTAGATTTTGGATGAAGAAATCGGTAGTGAAGCACAACAAAAATGACACCTAGAAATACAATGAAAAATAGAAATAATATAGCACATTTAATTGCATTATATCAGCCTATTGGAATCTCTTCAAATGAAGTTGTAGTTACCAATGAAGAAGCTGCAAAGGACAGCTACAGGAATGCTCATACTATTCCACGAAGGCTCACTGAATGAGTCTGAGGCCAAAAGAAGAATAAATGTGTTCTCCAACAACATTAACTGCAACACAGAGGGTACAGACAAATTATTAACCCAAATTATTTGGACAATATTAAAATATTCTGTAGATATCTGTGAAACTGATTTTGATGTAAACAGATTTTGAAATCTACCAAGTAGAATCCAACCATGCGATACCGAGAGGGGCTGTCTTTAACATTGAGGAACAGGAAAATGTGTATTGCCCCTAAGATTAAGTTAAAGAGACGCCAGGAACTTCGGTTAATGCAGATTTCTGTCTGCTGGGACACCAGCCAAAATGTCATAATGAGCCAATGGAAACCTGAGCAGAGATTTAAAGAGACAATCACAATGCAAGCATTTATTACCAAATCATCACTTCCCAGGTAAGAGTTGGCAATGACAAATTAGCCAAAGGCTTTGAATTCAAAGAAACAAGAATTTATGTAATTTAACACAGTGTAGTGATTTGAAAACTGTCCTCACCCATGACTCCACAGGCCCACCAGTGAAACATGCTGCAGAAAAACATAAGGCTGGCCACCCTGGCACCCAGCATGCCACCTCTCCATATAAGCTGGCACAAAATGGCAGCAGGGGTCATGTGCAGGTGACCAGGACGGAGGAACAAGCAAGATCGGCTGTACAGGACCAGAAACCAGGACACATTCAGCAGGCTCAGCCCAACACATAAAGCCACTGTTGAAAGCGAAACACGTTAAGTCTGCTTATTAGAATTGCTATTAACAGTCATTTTCAGATAAGAAAAAGTTTCCTGTAAATATAAAACTGATTAAGCACAATAAGAATAATTAATTTGCAATTACATAGAATCTCAAATGCATTGTTATCATATTAATGCAGTTTGCATACAGGGTAGTATTTAATAAGCTTTTTTGTGTAATTTAATCATTGCCTGATTATTTTATTAACTCCACAGAAAAATGTGTATATGTGATATACCTGGTGTCAGAAGGCCAGTGTGAAGGGTAAATAAACTGTAGGTCTGCAGTAGACTTTGAGGCAAGCTGAGTGACAGGGCTTCAACTAAACACAGTGCAGACACATCAGCCTGCTGCAATAGCAATGCCCCAGACTTAACCTGCCCTCCCCCAGACTTCATGCACTTCCATAACCTGCAAACATGATATCACACAACTCTCATAGCAGGACTTGACTGACAACATGATTAGGGGAATCTCCCTTGTCTGGGTCACACCCCAAAATTAAAAGAACGAAACAAAAATGTATTTTGCTTAAATAACTATTATATATAACTAATAAACTATTTTAATTTTTATTTGCATTATTTTCATGTAAATAAAAAAATCATACATTACTAAATAATTTTGATTGTAAAGTATTTATACTGTAGTAGCGCTATTGTTGTCTTTATTTATGCTGATTTCAATAAAGTCATTACTGTATATTTATTATTCTACATTGCAGTAACAAGAGTCTTCATTAATAAAATGTTTTTGACCTGTGGTAGATGCCCAGATGCAAACAGTGCACAAAGATGAGTGATGGCTTGTTTTTATCTGTGTCAGTGATGTACCACTTCAGACTCAGCAGCTGGACAGCACTGGCAGGCAAACACAGACCCAGAGTCAACCAGGCCAGTAGCTCCTTTTCCACCCAGAGGTAGTGCATGAAGCACAGGATAACTGATGAGACAAGTGACCGTTAATAAAAAAAACTGCATATTCTGATTGTTTACAGACAGATATTGCTAAGGAGGAACTTTAGACTGAAAAAATTATTATGATTGCATATCAAACAATTTACCAATGTTTTTAAGATTACAACAAGGTTTTTGCTTTATTGCAATTCTCTTTTCTGAACAGCTGGTGAACTTTTTAAGTAACATTTATAATAACTAGTCAATACAAAAGCTATTATTCTCACTGTTTCACATCCTCGTGTGTCTCTAATGTGAAGCAGCTGTCACAGAGCGTAAACACGCCCCCTCCATTCATAAAAAAGGCGCTCAAATACGGTGAAACCATAGCAACAATAATGTACAAGAAACAGAAAACGTTATCTTCTGGTACAACAAGTCCTAGCAGACAAAAACCACATTCACAACACAACAATCGTTGCCAGAATGTTTTGCTACATAAAGCGGTTCGGAAAGCAATTCAACAGAAAATACTTCCCATAGAAAGTAACTTACGTGCTACTTTCTCCAATAACATAATGGCTCCTGAAAAAGAGTACAGACTGACGTGACTCCATATGATCACTCTTCCCTTTTCATTTTGCATGGTTGCAGGACAGCTTCCTCTTTCGGTGTTTGCGGTATGATCTGGTTTTGCAGGACGGGAGGCTCGGCGCTTTGTCTCGCTGTGTTCAGTTTTCAGAGGCTGCCGCTCGTGTGACGTCATTGATCCAGTAACCAAAACCTTTTGATGAACTTGAAAATATAAAAAAATGTTGTTAGGTCTTTATGCCAGTAAGAAAAATAAATTCTCACATATTTGATGAACTTTATGTTTTGAACGATTAAATGCCATACACCTAAATGTAAATTTACAGCAAAGAAACTATGCATTTTAGTATTTAAAAAATAAATACATCGTGTTGAATTAATATCGTTTTAAAAAAATAATTTCAGCTCTCCTTGTGTATGTTTTTCTTTAATATAAAACTTGTGTGATTATTGTTGCAGCTTTACTTCTTCAATAAAGCAGTTATTACATGGTTTCCTATATAAAGTATTTATTACTTTAATGATGAAAGTAAATATAAAAAATATTATGATACAAGTTATATAAATAAGAACACGGATACAATCGAATGTTTTTATTTCGTTTTACGCATGTTTATGATTATAATTCAACTGGCCACGAAACCATACAGGGAAATTTAAGGCCACAGAAAGCGGATTAATTTCAAGTTTTTGTTGCCTGTCACTTGCAAATATATACACTTGTTGCACAGTCGTGAGGGGTAAATAAAGTAGCTACACACAGAACAAATACGGTTAATCATATTTGCATATCAAACAAATGTATAATTCTGCGATTATTGGAGTAAAAAGATTTTCGGATCACGTGAGGGTCATCAGATCGAGGCGCACATGACTTATCACGTGATCTCCCGTTGCTTTATAAACGCCATCAAAGCGCTGTCTGCTTAAACTTTCGTGTATTTCCGCTCAGTTTAGGTTATAGGGAGTGAGACAGTTCAACGCGCACAAGGAACAAGATCCACAGATAAAAGACAGGTAGGGCTGTTATGTTTGTCATATCTGCTTATATATTATTTTCATATAGATAATCTTCATATATATCGGTTACTTTGAAAGAACTGATTTGCTTATTGTGTCAAACTATATCACAGAGGTCGTTTGTGGCATGAGTTGTTTATCAGGGAATACCATATTAATAGATTACATTTCAGTTTCTATCAAACATTTCTATCAGTTGTCATAATCTTACGGTCTTTGTTGCAGAAAATAGTTTTAGGTAGCGTTTTCTAGCTATGTAAACAAGGCCTATTGTTAAAAACGAAAGTATGTTATCTGGAAACCAAAGCTCATTTTAAGCGCGCGTGGGATGCTTTACTGGTATTAAATGGCATCTAGTTTCTTTATAAATACGCTATTGTGTTTCATGTTTATGACTTAGTTTTTTAGGAAGTCCGAATTGTGTACGTTACTTTAATAGTAGCCCTAAAATCTCGGTAGGGCGTTAAGAAGCGACTTTCTGAACATTAGTGCTCTCAATGTTTGTTTATTTGGAGCAGCGCTTTTAGTTATTGATACACGAGTCTAGATCACAGTGATATTTTGGTTGAGTAACCTGGTCTTGCCAGTAAATCGGCAGGTTACGGCAGATCCCGCTGACTCATGCACACTAATATCAAAGCACATGATGGGTGATGACTGTAGGCAGAAAGTGCTTTGAGGAAGTTACCATCATAAGTTGTATGGTAACGATAAATTGCCTTTCATCAGTTTTTTTTTTCTTGTTTTAAATTTTCCGAATCTAATCTGGTAGTTTTGATCTGAGCTTTAAGCACAAATATTGCTAAACCTAACATTGTATAACATAAGAGACCTCCAAAATATCTTTCATAAAACTGGCAAGCACCGATACATACAGAGTAGCTGGTCCAGACTACAGTTTTCATGGGAACATCTGTGGGTAACCATTAAGAAGTTTCAATGGTTGCTCACTGCATGACTGCAGTCTAAAGTGGACACTGCAGTAGGCAGTCAGTAGCCCATTTTAAGTGTCATTGAGCAGCCATCCAACTGTATGAGTCTTGTTGATCCAAGGGGAATTTTTTTTTTCCAGAATGTGGCGACTGGCTTTCCTGTGCGTGATCTCAGCCCTCTCTGTTAGCTGGGCACGTCCACGCCT